>NW_020769357.1:2666652-2691407 GCF_900518735.1 Pseudonaja textilis
TGTGTGTGTTATTTGCAACTGTAGCAAACAATCTAGCAGCAAAAAGTATTCATTTCCTCCAGGGCTATTTAAAAAAAATATTCCTGTTCAGAGTTTTACTCAAAGTGGAAAAAATGGCATTGAATGTCCTGTTTCTAATGAGTTCAGTTTCACTTTTATTTTACAATGTTTTTTTCCCATGATGTAGCAAGCAGAGCTTTCAAGTTTATCTGGAAGGAAGCATATTGGCTGGATAATTGTGGGAGCTGAAGTCCTCACATCTTAAAGTTATCAAAGTTGAGAAACATCCATTTAAAACTATTAAAAAACTAACAGCAAAGCATAACAGCCTGAATAAAATCAGTCATAACAAGTTTTTTTAAAAAAACCTGACAAGGTCTCTACTGATACCCGGCAGCCCTATATAGTAGTCCAGACTAAGAAACCAATGCCATATAGTTTAGGATTATTTTTTTATTAGAATATGTATTATATGTAGTAATGGAATCTTCCATCTCTGAATATACTTCCTCCCTCCCTCCCTCTATCTTTGTGTGGACTAAGGAGGGACTGTTTTGTCAAATTATTTTCTTGAAATGGTCTCAATTTTCTTTGATCTGGCTGCTGTCTTGGTAATGGCACCTTCAGCTGTCCTTCAAGGCTCCCTACACATCCTAATACCAGACTTGGGAATGGAATCAGAACTCCAGACTTTTCTGGCACCCTTAGAGATAGGCTCCTATACATAAAGGTGTGGGGAATTTATTCAAGAACTGCCACACACTTTCTCAGTCTTACAAGAGGACAGTGTTTAATTGAAGGGACCCAAAATGCTTCCGCTTTGCCTGAATGCATCTGGCAGGTAGAAACAATTGTAGACGATTGTTCCCATAACCAAGACAAGGCTTTTTGGTCATGGCCAGCATCTTGAATTATTCCTGGAAGCCAAGTGAGATCCAATGCAGGAATGACACATGGCCTTAACAAGGGGGTCCTTATTATTACTTGCACCACTGGATTTGGACCAGTGCAACTTCTGGATGGTCTTCAAGAACAGCCACATGTAGATTGCATTGCAGCAGATGACTGGGTCATGACTAACTGTCTGAAGGGACTCCCACTCAATGAATTGGCACAACTGGTATACAAGATGAACCTGTGTACAGACATACAGTCAATGGGGTTATTCTTGGGTTATATCAAGACCTGAAACTGAGCTTTCAAGGAAGTTAATTGCTGGATTAGTGGTCGATCAGCATCTGGGGCAGGACAACAAGAGAGGAACTAACTGGAGAGATTATGCTAACTTTTGAACAAAGGAGGAAACCATAACGTGACTTGTGGAAAGAGGCATGGATTATTGTTGAAAAAGATTTCCATCTGTTAAAAATATGAATATAACTTGCCTTGGGCTGTAGGGATGGTAAGAAATTCCACCATCTGCCTCTTTGCATGTTAAAGGCCCAGGAACAAGATCAGGAAGAAAGTAGGCCGACTTGGTATTCTGTACTCATTACTGCCATATCTAGCAAGGTTTTGTCTCACAAAAGGGTTACACATCATTTTGTGAAATTTATACTGCAGGATTCATTATACCGTGGGCAGAAATGAGAAGGAAAGTATTGAGCCCAGTTAATAGATCATTTTGCTTCACCTTGGTGTCCTAGAAATATATTGGAACTAAGATCAGAATATTTTCAAATGGGCATGGATATATTTAGAGCCAAAATAAATGGACTAATGGTGTTGATTCTTATGGTTGTTTACTAGGTGCAGGATACAAATGAACAGGAAAGAAGGTATTCACATACAGTGTGTGTATGTGTGTTCCTTTTTTTTTTAATCTTCTGCAAGTTGCCCTTTCTTATAAATAGAATAAAAGTCTCAATACCTGGAGCATATCTAGTAAAGAGATATGGCCTAAGAATCTAACAAACTACAGATAGTCCTTATGACTATTCATTTTAAGTTACAACAATATCAGAGAAAAAAACAGATTTATGAGAAGTTCTTGCACTTTAGACTATCTCAGCATCCTTTCAGTCACATGATCAAAGTTTGGTCGTTTCACAACTTGAATGTATTTACAATCCCTCTATGCAACCTTCCTAGCCAGCTTATTGCAAGCAAAGTCGATAGAGGAAATCAGATTTATCTTAACACCTGCATCATTCACTTGATGATTGTGGCAATTCACTTAACAACTGCAGCAAAAAGGATGTAAATTGGGTTTGGCTCACTTAACAACAATTACACATATTATATGATGGTTGTTAGTCAAGGACTACCTATAAAATTTTTTAGGAGGCTGCGTTGGATTTATCGGGGAAGGGTGAATGGAATGTGTCCTTCATACAATACTACAAAAAGTATTTGACATCTAGTGTCTTTCCCCAACCCTTGTTCAACTTTATGCCTTGTGAACTGGTATAGTTACCTTGTGAGGAATTAAAAGGAACAGGACAAAACATAGCTGCCTGTGCATCATCAGCCTTCATTTGTTATTTCCTGAAAGAAAAGGGACATGTTGACGCTTAATGTAAATTGCTAGCAGATTTAGAAGGCAATCCTTATTCCAGAAGAAGATGTATTAGAGAGATGAAGCCAAATCAGAAGCCATTCTTTTGTAAGGAAAAAAAAAATAGAAGAGGGGGAAGTGATGGGTGGCCCATGGGGGCAATGTGGATTCTACGAAAAACCACAGTTGGAAGTAACTTTTTGGAAGAAGGGTGGGATGTGGGGGAGAAGACAGACCTCATATGCAGCCTCATGAGGAATCGGTCATGGAAAATGGGTTCCCAGGCCAAGCGTAACGTGGAGCCTAGGAGGCAGCTTAGCCAAGTCGGAGTTTCAAGTAAGCCAAATTCACTGGAAGCCTTTGGAAACAGAACATGCTGTTGGAATATCCTTGGTCTTTCTCATTCGTAGTCAAAGTTGTGATGGTCTGGTGATAGAAATCTTCAAGGTCGTAAGGACAGTTCTCAAATTTTGCTTGCATGGTTCCAGCTTCTTTGTCCCATCTCACGATGGAAGAAACAAAAAGGGGATATTTATGTAAGAGGAAACATTGCTTTTCCAATCAGCGTAAAGTTGGCTACTTTGCTAGGATAATGATGAAGAGAGAGATTTCTCCACCAAGGATAATCAATTCTCGTAGGCCACAAAGTATGTTCCATAGGAAAGTATGTCGTCCGCCATTTCAGATTCAGGGAGAAATGAGAGAAACCAGATGCCCATAGTTTTCTTTTCAACAATAGGATGAGAGGCTCTCCAGTGGGGTGGAATTACAACTGTCCAAAGTCAGGAATTCTGAAATTTATAAATTCAGAGGATACAAAGATGTAGGAAAGCTAGAAAGGGTAAAGTAGTTTATTGCTTTTGGATGCTCTCGGATTCAGCCTTGTCACTAGCGGCTTTTTCTTTTTAATCAAATAGATGCATGAACAAAAAAGATCTGAACAATGACTCATAAGGGATGTCTTTAGCATATAGAGAGATTGAAATAACTCTCTATATTTACTCTGGACAGGTCAAAGATAAGATATACTATTTTCAGTTTCTATCTTCAAATGGAAATTCTGTTTTTCATTTTTAAATTCCATCCAAATTTAAGAGGCATCACAGTATTTTGTATGTGTAATGAATTTTCTTTGGTTTAATATATAGCAATGTTGCATTTTGCATGACATGATAAGACTTTACAAGCAGATTGTTTCAGGGTTGTATGTTATATGGTGGCTCTCAGTGTTATTTTCTGATAACTTTGGTTGATTATAACAGAGTTTCAGTTGTGTCCGATTACGGATTAATGGCACTGAATGCACGGTGATAATGCATTAAATGTATTTATTTATTCAAAACATATAGCTGCCCATTTTATAAATACCATAGCCCTCTGTGGCTCAGTAGAATCTTTAAAACTCCATAAACCATAAAATTGTAAAAAAAAAAAAAAACCTGCTTGGCGTCCCCCAAAACAAACACTCCTTCATAAACCAACATTCAAAATTTCTGGAGTTGCAGGAAGAGCCAATTCTGGAGTTGCAGGAAGAGCCAAGGTCTTGTCCCTTCTTTTATTAGCCAACTAAGCCGGATGATGCCAAATGCTGGGTCCAAATGCTGGTTTTATATTTAAATAACTTGGGGTTGTTACCTGAAAGATTGTTGTCTGCTACGGTTATCTCTCCCATAAAATAATCATCCAGGACATGTTTACTCTGATAAAATGAGGTATATGGGTGACTATAATAGCTTTTTTCATGAGGCTGTTCCATCTGTGGAATACCTTCCAGTTGAAAAGGCACATTTTCATTATTTGACATTGTTTTACATTCATTCAAATACTTTAAATGTTTCTCCAGATGTAGCTTGAACTTCCTCGGTTTACAACCATTTGTTTTGTGACTCTTACAACGACACTGAAAAAAATAAAATAACAACCAGTGATTGCACTTAGGACCATCACAGCATTCCCACAATCATATGATCAAACTTTGGGTGCCTGGCAACTGGCATGAATTATGACAATTGCCTTATCCCAGGGTTACGTTATTGGCATTTGGGAGTTTCCCAGCTGGCTTCTTCCGAGCAAAGTCAACGGGGAAACTGATTTGCTTAACGACTGTATGATTCACTTAACAAATGCGGGAGTTTGCTTAACAGCCATGGAAGAAAGATTGTAAAATGAGATATGACTCACTTATCAACTACCTTGTTTAGCAATGGAAATTTTGGTCCCAGCTAAGATTGTAGGTTGAGGTCTAGATGTACAGCTTGTAGGCCCTTTTCATTTTTAACGTTTAAAGCAGAGGCATAGTGCCTGGAGAATTCCAATATTCCTCTATGTTCACCTGTTCAATTTCATGTCATTCACAATCCATTGAAGCTGTCCCATTGTAAGTTAAAGGTGTGTAAACCCCACTAAATATTTTGCACCCATTATCATGATAGCTAATGAAGAAGTGCTCCCAAAGAGTTTCTCCTGCAAACTACATAACATTATTTCATGCTAAAGACTCCAACTTGCAGATCTTATTCTCTGCATGGAGAAAAACTGAATCCCTAAAATAGCAATGAGCTGGACCTCTTCCAATGCCAAACAACCACAAGGATGCCCTTGAAATAAATGGCCAAGAACATTCTTGGAAGAGACTCTTAAAGACTCTAAACATCACAAGGGAAGACAATGAAGTATTTGCCCAAGACCAAAAATGCTGGAGATCCCTTGCTGCATGATATGTGTGCTGTTCTGCTCATGCACACATACATACACCACAGGTATAAGGAGCCTTTATTAAGTCTACCAAACCTGAATTGGTATTCCCCAGCAATTCCCTGTGTCAGCACCAGTTCATCGCCCAACGAGTTCCACAAGCTACTCAAATGAAGCCAATACTAATTGTCAAGGCAAAGGCAAGTCCAGTTCATTAGACAAAAGCAAGTTCCCAAATTCCAAGACAAAGGCAAGTCCACAGGCAAAGGCAAGACAAAGCCAAATTCATAAGACAAAGCAAGTCCATGGCACAGGCAAGGCCACAGCTGAAGAGACACAATCTGAAGTTCAAGGCAAGAACAGACAGTAAGGAAACATTGTTCCCAGCATTGTCTCCATCCGTCTGCGGTGCTAAATAGCCAGCTTCTGGTGTATCCCATCAAGAGGGGGCGAGGTTGCCTCCTTATGAGTAATCAGGCTGACTCCTGCTCTACTTTTCTCTGCTCTACTTGTTCTTGGATCAGTGCAGAAGGCAGTTCCTCTTCCTCATGGTTGGCTGACTGCAACTGCATGCATTTCCCACCTGAAGCTCAGGACTGCCCTACTGCAGCTGTGCTTCAACCAAATCACTTTCAGGTGGCTGCTTGGAGCCACTGACCACTCCTCATGTGTCTGGAATTGGTTCATGCTCCTTTGAGCTGACATCTGGAAAGATATCTGGGAAAGCATTGGAGGGGAGTCATCTCAATATGCTACAGACCATGGGAGGATCTAATGCTAATAGTGACTAGTCAAGTGGACTTTTGTGAGTGTGAGACGAGGTAGTCTATGGTGTCTTGAGCTGATGGAGACATGTTTTCCTTTGATTATAGGACAGCTATTTCGCCACTATTTCTTTCTATTATGCAAGGAAATTCTCTTGAAATTATTGGAAACATTCAACCGCATAATAGGTGGATTTGTTTTTAAATTAGTTGGAGCTCTCTTCCTTTAAAAGAGCTTGGTGCAAGATTAAACCCAGATTTTACTGGAAAATAAATTCCAATTCTCAATGCATTAATTGACATGGAAAATTGAAAAGGATAAGCATTGTTCTTTATGTACGTTTCAGGAAAAGATCTAAAGAAATCAGAGGAATCAATTTTATTTTCAGCTCCTTCCCCTTCCCCTCCCTCTTTGTGAAGCCAGAAGCTGTTTGCAGTAATGTATACAAAAGCACAAAATCAAGTGGTTCATGGAGAAGGCACAATCAAACATGCCTAGAAAGTTAGAACTGCACCATCGATGCAAAGGATGGCCTTGGTTTATATATAAGGAGACATTACATGAAGGGTGATGCAAAGGGGCAAAATCAAAATAGGAATCCAGACACAGGCTGAAGGTTATATGGGGGATCAATTTCATGCTTTATTGTATTGCTCTGATTCAATGATGGGGAAATGACCCTAGTATTCCCAACTGTTTTCAGTGCTGTTTGGGGCTGTTTTGGGAATAGTATTTCAGTCACATCTGGAAATCTGAGGGTTCCTTTCCATTATTTTAGACCTTTGCTTTCTTCTATTGTTCTTCTCATTTGTTATGAATGTTACAGGTATTGCACTGATTTTTCCACTTGTTGCTGAGTACTGTTCCATTTTAATTCTTTTATTGTTTTGCATTTTATGTCTTTTGTTTACCTGTTGGGTGGTCTAGAACAGTGGTGGCTAACCTTTTTGGGTTCCTTTGCCAAAAATTGTGCATGTGCCAGTGTGCATGCACTCATGTACCAGCCCCCAGAATGCATTGCATGTCCCCCTCCCCATGCCCCCTGCACATACACGTGTAATTGCCCCCGTCCCCTTACCTGCACTGTGCCTCACAGCTAATTTTTCAGTTGGTTTGAGGCCTTTTTCAGCCTCCCAGAGGCTTGGAAAAAGCCTCTGCAAGGCTCTTCAGGCCGAATTATAGCCTGTTTTGTCACTTCTGGGCCTATAATTCTTCCTGAAAAGCCTTGCAGAGACTTTTTCCAAGCCTCTGGGAGGCCGAAAAAGGCCTCAAACCAACCGGAAAAAAAATCAGCTGTGAGGCGTGCGCATGCGCACTGAGGTAAGTTTGGCTGTGGCTCGCGTGCCAGCACAAATGGCTCTGCGTGCCACTTGTGGCATACATGCCACAGGTTCGCCATTACGGGTCTAGAAGAATTACAAAACAAATTCATTTTATTGATATTACTGCTAACACATTTGCATTTTCAAGTTTAGTTGGAAAATTTGGCCTCTCTTTTTCTATCACCATACAGTTACACTATCCACAAAATATATTACTGGTAGTCCTTGACTTACAACAGATAATTTAGTGACTGTTCAAAGTTACAACGGCACTGAAAAAAAATGACTTATGACTGTTTTTCACGCTTATGACCATTGCCCCATCCCCTTGGTCATTGTGTGATCTAAATTCAGACATTTGACAACGGGCTCACATTTATGATGGGATATGTGATTCCCCTTTTCCCCTTTTGTGACTTTCTGACAAGCAAAGTCAATGGGGAAGCCAGATTCACTTAACAGCCATGTTATTAAGAATTACACTGATTCACTTAACAACAGTGGAAAGAAAGTTCGTAAAGTGGGGCGAAACTCACTTAACAAATGTCTCACTTAGTAACCTTAATTTTGGTTCAGTTGTGGTCATAAGTTGAGGACTACCTATATATCCAAAGTATATTGAACGCTAGCCACAATTTAAGGATGCATCTAAGTGATATTTTATTGTAAAATTACCTTGCTTATTCATAATATTTGATGAGACTCATGCTCCAAGATGACAATAAGCATCTAGCTGTAGCCCTTCCCTATTTATTTCACTATTCCATCCGTATTTTTATTACAAAAAATATCAGTAAGGAAGATAAGAAGAGTGGAGTAGATCCTTTTGGTTGTTATTGGCAGATAGGAAGCATCTCGAAGCCCTCAAACAGAAGAGATTCTCCCCTGACTCTTCCTTTTTGGTCTGTATGTATGCCTCTAAAAGCAAGAGGTAGATGCAAACCCATCATAACTTTGGGAGTCAGAGTTAGCATAACCCTTTTGACTTGGATGTCGGAGAGTCTGCGATGTAGTTTGCTTGATTATTATCCTGTTAAGCAATTGATTGCATAAAATTTACATGGTGCCTCAAACAGAGACTTTTAGTGGCTTATAGCTAATGCTAAAAAGATTTAAAAAAAATTAGCAATTCAGTCACAAGAACATTCTCCTAAAGATCAGTGTACAATACAATGATAACTCAGAACAGAATAACAGTTTATTTTATTTCCCAAAGAGAGGATAGAAAAGTAGCGTTTTAACTGCTGCTCTGAATCTTAAGAAGGAAAGAGCCAGTATCTCTTTGAGAAGAAGAGTGCAGGTAGTCCTTGACTTACAACTACATCTGAACCCAAAATTTATGTTGTTGAATAAAGCAGTTAAGTAAGTTTTGCTTTATTTTACACCTTTTTTGCCATGTTGCAAAATTAAGTTGTTAACTGAATCATGTAATCATTAAAGTGAATGTTTGTTGCCAAACTCCCTAATTTTGATCCATGGGGGTGTTGCAATTGTCTTAAGTCACTTTTTTCAGTGCTGTTGTAACTAAATGAATAGTTGAAAGGCAAGGACTACTTGTACAGTATTTAAGGAAAAGGGCCCTAACAGAGAAGTTTAGGTACTGACTAGAGGTAATCCTCAACTTACAACCATAATTGAGTCCAAAATTTATGTTATTGTGAGACATTTATTAAATGAGCTTTGCCCCATTTTACGACCTTTCTTGCCTCAGTTGTTAAGTGAATCACTGCAGTTGATAAGTCAGTGGCCTGGTTGTTAAGTGAATCTGGCTCCCCCATTGATTTTGCTTGTCAGAAGGTAGGAAAAGGTGATCACATTACTTTGGGACACAGCAACAGTCATAAATATGAACCAGTTGCCAAGCACCTGACTTTTGATTACATCATCATAGGGAAGGCTGCAAAGGTTATAACCGTGAAAAATGGCCATGTCACTTTTTTCAGTGCCGATGTAACTTTAAATGGTCACTAAACAAACTATTATAAGTCAAGAACTATCTATACAGTACTCAATTTTTGTAGCAGAGATCAATGGTAGTAAAGGTTACGGATTCTGCTGGCTACTGAGACAGCCAGCAGAACCAAGAATAAAAGAAAACAGAGTTGAACTGTTGGGTCCTTGGTACTATGAGCTTGGTTGTTTTCTTAATGATGTTTCATAGCCAAACTAGGTAACATTATCAATTCTAGAACGGAGTCGAGTTTGATCTCTTTTTATGCTAGTGGCTTGCTCTGATGTTGGTGGAAGTGGTCTTGATGGTTCCTTGATTAGGCTGTTGTTTACTGTTGACTTGTATGCAATGATAATTCCTTGATTTTTGATTGTTGATCTAGTGGAGTTTATCTATGCTCATCTGGGTGTTGACTGATGAAGAGATATTTTGGTCTTTTTGTTTCCTTTTTTATTTTCCTGTCTTTATCTATATGTGCTTGTTGATGGCTGATTTGCCTGAATGCCAGACTTCCAGGAATTCTTTTAGTATTTTTTCTCGGACTTGGCTTATTCTAGGATGCTCACAGCTTCCCAGTTGAAACTGTTAAGTCTGTCTATAAGTTGTGAAATGAAGAAGTTTGCACTATGTCTTCTGACTGCTAATTGGTATTCAGAGGAAGAGGAGGAGGAGAAGGAGAAGGAAGAGACAAAGTCCTCCTCCGAGGAAGTACTGTATCCATGAATTTATTTAAATGGATACTCCCCTCTACCCAAAAAGCACAATGATCTGTAATCCCCCCCTCAATTTCCAGGTTACATTGGATAGCATAATTGAATATCATTCTTTAGATGCAATAAATGTAGAGGAGTATAGCAATGCTTTTCTTTTCTTATTAGCACAATATAGTCCTGAATCTAAGTCCATATCATATGTATATATATATCATGTTTGATTATATCCATACAGATTATATATGGAAGATGAAACCTGGAGTCCTTATCAACTCTATGTTTGAGACTGGGCAGCTGGATAATAGCAGCATACAAATTACAATTTGTCCTAAAACATATGTCCAGTTACACTAGCTTTCTTGGGCATCAGTAGTATTGGGGAGCTTTTCCATTATAAAACATGTGTGGTAGGGCCTTTGCAGTAGTATACCAGCTTAAAAGTTAAGCCTATTTAAAAGTTATTTAAAACTAATTAATAAATGTTGACTTTCACTTGAATGTTTATATTTGAAGGAACTGTTTTATTCTGCATTGTTGTTGTATATCACTTTGCTGTTATAACAAGATGTCATATACATACTAACTCATCTTACAAGTCTCTTTCGGAATGAGCAATGCTAATCAGAACATAGGAATGGGATAAGAAGTAGTACACCAAATGCATTAACTACGAGATTAAAAAGAAGAAGAAATTCTACATCACTATACCTGCTCACTTTAAAATAGAATTATAAGATGAGTTGGTGTATATATTACATCTTTTCTGACCTATCAAATTCTCATTTTCTCATTTTCATACAACAAAATAGCCAGATATACAGTATGTTCTTACACATAGCTGTGTTTGCTATTTTCACCATCAATTCCTTGGAACGGACCACTCACTACCTCTGCTTTTCTGTATGTTTTGCATATCATAACACTTCTCCATATTTTCCCAATCTTTAGTAAACTTTATACCAAGATACACAAATGTATCTACTTGCTCTAGTTTTTCATCATTTATACATAACTCAGAATTGTTTAACCTGTTTTCCATGCCAAATCCAACTCTCTTGATCTCTGACACATTAATTTGTGGATCCATTGTACATTATATGATCTATCTTTACGTTTGCTGAAAAAAATCCAGGTTCTCAGCTAATGACATGGCATGATGTGAGCAGGGGTGGGATTCAAATTTTTTAACAATTGGTTCTATGGATGTGGCTTAGTTGGTGGGCGTGGCTTGGTGGTCATGTAATTGGGTAGTTGTGGCCAACTCGACATCACTCACATCAAGGGGTGCCTGGCCTCTCATGACAGTGGAGATGCTGAAACGGTCCTAAGTGTGAAAAACGGTCATATGTCACTTTTTTCAGTGCCGTTGTAACTTTGAATGGTCACTAAATGAACTGTTGTAAGTCAAGGATTACCTGTACAAAAATACAAAAAGCCTCTTTGCTTGCAAAAAGCTGCCCTGAATATCAATCATTAGATTAAAAATACCTGCAAGCCAGAATTACAAATCAGGTAAGATGCCAGAGCACCTTGAGGAATTGAAATAGTTAAAATGCAGTGATAACTATCAGCAGCCAACTCTTGCTCATAAAGTGAAACCCTTTAGCAGAGAGGTCATTTAAGCTCTCCAGAAAGAGCACATCCAGGAGAAGCAATCCTTAGATCCATTTGCACCACTTAAAGATACCAAACAAAGCTGAATAGGGAAAATTATTCCAGGATTAAATGTCACCAAGCACAGAATTAAACTTCACCAAAAACCAGTTTTAGACCAAAACTCAGAAAGGGTATGTAAACTCACATTTGAATGTCAACCTTTCTAGCTAGCCAAGAAGTATGGCAAAGGAGTATTTCCTCCCAATAGCAGTGTAAAAAGCTTAAAACAATCCTTCCCCTTTAAGAAAAAAACCCCCTCCTTTGGAGACAGTAAGTCTAAGCTGTCTGCCAGACAGAATGTAATAAGGGTGGAAAAAGGAGATTTCTTCTAACTACTGGTTCTCAGAACTGCTTAGAAAGTTAGCAAGGGGTTCTAGAGAACCGGTCAGAACCGGTAGAATCCCACCCCTGGATGTGAGCCATGCCCTCCCAATAGGAAAGAGTATATGAGCATACATGTCCTCAGCCAAAACAACTGTAATATTAGATCAAGCTTTCCTTATATCCATAAATACGTTACGCAACCAAGAATGAAACTCACCCTGACCAATGCTGAGCCATTCAATAAACATTCAAGTTACTCTTTCAGTACAAGTAGACTTCAACTTATGACCACAATGGAGCCCAAAATTACTGTTGCTAAGTGAGATATTTGTAGTGAGTTTTGCCTCATTTTACAACCTTTCTTGTCATAGTTGTTAAGTGAATCACTGTGGTTCTTAAGTTAGTAATACAGATGTTAAGTGAAAGTGGTTTCCCCATTGACTTTGCTTGTCAGAAGGTCCCAAAAGGTTATCTCATGACCCTGGGACACTGGAAAATGGTCAAAAGTCACTTTTTTCAATGTCGTTGTAACTTTGAATGGTCACTTAAACAATCTGTTGTAAGTCAAGGACTACCTTTATGTGTGGTTTACTTTTATCATTCAACAACAACCTTAAACGCCACACCTGTAAAAAAAAAAACTTGACTTGAGGTCTACATGAACAATCATGTGTTTTCTCTAAATGTATCCATTCCTCCGTCCATTTCCTTGTATATCTAATCGCTCATTTCATTTTCCATCTCCACCGCTTTTTCGGATGTAAAGAGCACGTCATGAGTCTCTTCTCTTCCTAAAATTCAGAAATTTTGTGCTTCCAGCCTGGTGTGGCTACTGCTGCTCCCCATCCTCTCTAGAGCCAATAGAGGACTCAAAGCCAGCACCCATTCACACTTCGATTCTTTCCTTACTGTATTGCCTCTTTGTGGCAAGGAGAGAATGGAAGCCAAAGCAACTGCTACAGCTCAAACTGAAGGATGCAGAGATGGTGAGAACATGTCACTGAGACAAAGGAATCCTGTGAAAATGGTAGCTTTAGTCAATGGGTAACTACCCTCCCTGTAGCTCTACAAAATATATTTGTTGTGTTTCTCCTGGAGTAGGGGCTGAGATAGTCCCTTTAACTCTGTAAAACTGTACTGTATGGTGGCACAAATAAACAACATTGATCCCAGATCAATGGTGGCCCTGAGGGTAGAAAAGGGGGATTCAAGCTTTGCTATTGATCAGATGCTAGACCAGGGTAAAGTCAAACTAATTGTTCACTCAGTGGAGCTAATAGGCAGAGTGAGGTTTATACAGCTTTGGGATTTGTTGTACATTATTGTACTACAGCTGAAACTGAGATCCTAAATAACTTAATATTATAGCTTCTTTGTTTATCCAGGGTACATCCCGCACAATCATAAAAGTTTGTTGGTGTGCTAAATGGCCAAGGAAATTGTTCTATCTTTCTCTTCCACCTTTAATAACAGTGCAAGGAAGTCAGTGTGTGCTTGCTATAGGACAGGAATGCAACAAGTGTTACTTGCTAATTTGTGCAGAAGAAACCTGTGCTGAAGGTAGAAGAACAGGGACTATTAAAAGTGCTGGCATCTTTACTAAGAAGCCAGACATGGGTGACTCAGATATTTGCAAACTCTTTGGAACTCCCTTTTCTTTTCTTTTTCAAGAAAGTGAGCTAAACACAACCCACTTCTATATTTTGTACACAGCCTAAAACAAAATTGGCATTTCAGCCACCTGAACTCTCTGGGTGGTCTACTTTACCAAAGCTTTCTCTTTTAACCTCAGTTACCCATCTGGAAAACTGAAATAAATCTGGCTAGTAGTAAAAACAGTAGAATGTAACATAATTTAGTGGATTCCAGAATGCACTTGCTCCGTGCTTGCTATAGACTGGAAAACAACCCAGCGCAGAAGAATGAGGGAGAAGGTTAGCAGTTACTTTCTTTATTTAGATGCTATGGTTTTCCTATACTTTGCTTATTCAGATTAGGAGAATGCCAGTGTTGGCCTTCAGGGGTGACAATTGGGCAAAATTGCACACATGAGGCAGCCTGCTGCATTTCGCAATGCTACGTTTCCACACTACTTGTCTCCATGGCAGGCATGCTTCAGAAAATGCTTTCCATGAGTCTAGGCTACAATGGTTGTGTTCCCCACCTTCTCTCTTCTTGTTGTTGATGCTGTAGTTTCAGTCATTTGCCTTGTTCTGATGGAGCCAGGCTAAAATAGCAACAGGAAATCATGGACCATATCGTAATCGTATGCACTCGGAGCCTTCTTTCTTATTGCAAAGTGATAAGTGAAACCACAACAAATTAATTTCATTGGTCCCAGATGCAGCCTCATAGGAGCTGCCATCATCCTTTCAGGCCACAGTGTGTGGGCTGGAAAAGTTATTTTTCCTCCAGAGCTTGACCAATTTAAGTTGTATGCTGTTTAAAGTTTATTATTATAACAGAAATGATTCTATTCTGTGCTGGATCATAGTAAGCTGGATTTGGAAATGTTCAGTCTCTCCTGGTCTGATTTGTAATCCATTATTATTGGTTAATTGTTGGTTTGGCCAACAATTCCTCCACTGGAGAAATATCAAACTGTGTCAGGAGCATACAGGGTTGCTGCTTCTGACCTCAGAGGACCCTTACTTTAGGTTATCCTTCCAGTTTGAGCATAATTATTTGGGCCTATTCCAGAAAGCAGCAGGTAATTCTACAGAACAAGCCAAAGAGTTTACAGGGCATTTGTAGAAGTAGGGTGGGATGTCAAGACAGCAGCAGAAACCATGTTATATCCCAAACTTCTTTACATGTTCTGCCTAGATCGTGCACATTAAAAAGGTATAGGGCTTTGATCACACAATCCCAGTTGCCAACTTTAATCACAAACACTATGGCAACTATTACAATTTGGAAGTTTTAAAAGTATAAGGCACCTTCACGGTGTGGCTAGGTTTGGAAGACCAGGTCCCCTTCAGGAGAATATGCCTTCTTTCCTGTCCTTGCACTGAGTCCATATGTTCACTGAGCAAATTGTCATGACTGCTTCTTGATGAGTCATTTCTAAGTCCCCATCCATATCTATGCAGGGTTGCGAATGCTGCCTTAGCAAGCTTGGTTGGTTATTTATGTTGGGCTTTACTTGCTGTTCATTTCCCTGTTTGTTTGTTTTGTCCACCCAATATGGAGATACAGGTTTTGAAATGTCAGATTTCACCATCTTAAATCATTTTTGAGTTTCTGCACCTTTCAAGATGTCAATTTTTTTGTTTTTTGCCATGTTGAATCATTCTGACTCACCTTCAGGTTTGGACACTCCATAGTTAACCCCAATTTCTGATTATATATGAGCAAATCAAATAACGTAAGTTTTCTTTTTCTAGCTGTGGTTTTTTTTTTCTTTTGCTTTCTCCTGCCTCATTCATAGAGAGGCATATTTCATTTGTAACCTGATCATGTTGTGCCACTACTTGGGTTCAGACATCATACAAAGCCAACATTTAGTTAGTTAGGCAAGGCTTCTTTAAAAAAAAAATCACAATTGGCTTGATTTGCACAATACACTAAGACATAAATCATACTTTTCAAACCACAATGACTGGATACACATTGCCCATGAAGCCAAAACCAAATAAAACCACATTGTAGCTTAGCATGATCCATGAACACAATCTCACTCCAGACACACAATGCAGACATGCAAAGTATACACTCACAGGTTAAGGAGGAAAAGTTGGAACAGCCATACAATGACCCTATTTGTATGATTTTAACCATGGGTGTTTTGAATAAGTCATCATGGCCTAGTTTGCTTATCACACTAAGCCAAAACAAATACATTACATTTTGAATTACTGCACTGGGTAAATGTATCAGTAGATGTTGTGGCTACAAAAAAACCTAAACAGTTCTTCCTTTCCATCCAACTTTCTGGATTTTTTAAATAAGAAAAGTAAGATAGATGAAGAATTGGAAACCTACAGAGGAGTTCCAACTTTGTCACATCTTTTTGTAGATTCTCTTATCTGGCCAAGTAAAAACTCATGTTCAAAGCAAGACATCTATAAAGCAAAAGCCTTAAACAGAAGCACCAATTAGATCAGTGTTTTTCAACCTTGGCAGCTTGAAGAAGTGTATACTTCAGCTCCCAGAATTGCCTAGTCAGCTATGCTGGCTAGAGAATTCTGGGATATGAAGTCCACATATCTTCAAATGACCAAGACTGGGAAACACTAAATTAGATTGTTAGCTAACAGTCCTCCTACTGGGGAAAAAATGGGATCAAACAGAAATAGCTTTCCCTCCAGATGAGAAGATTAGAGAAGACCGTTTGGATGGCCATTTAAGGTACTGTTTCGAATCTCAGATCTGTTATGTAGGTTAGGATCACGGGTACTGTATTATTAGAATCCTCTAGTCATTTTACTGTTTCTGTTAAAGTTCAGAACTGCTGAGAATTTTCCAGAATTTGTTATTTAAGCAATGGTATGTAATACCACCTGCAAATTATGTTAATTTTGAAAGCTTGAAAATGAGTTTTTAGTATGCTTTATATCCAGATACAAAGATATGTGCATTCATATGCCGTACTACACTGGGATACGTGTTTGTGTACATGTAATATAGGAATGTTTGTTTCTTATGAGAGCCATGATAGCGCAGTTATTAGAATGCAGTACTGCAGGCTAACTCACTGTTCACTTCAGCAGTTCGATCTGAACAGCCCAAGATTAACCCAGAATTCCATCCTTCCAATAAAATGAGAACCTGGATTGTTGGGAGGAATATGATGATTCGGCAAACTCCTTAGAGAAAGCCATAAAACACTATGAAGTGATATGTAAGTCTAAAGAGCTGTTGCTATATATACTGCATATCTAAAACAAGTTGGTGTCAATACATAAATAGATTTTCCATGACATTACAGCATTCTCCAAAGAGTGAGATCTTCACATGATAAACACACACACACACACACACACACACACACCACACACACACACACACTGATGATTTTACCTATGCATCAAGAAAATAACAGTAATAATAATAAGGTATTGCCTCAGAATAGTCTAAATATATCTATACACAAAAACATAGCAATGTTCTTCTTGGGCAACTTGGTGCATCAACAATGTGGATCAAAAGAGGAAAAGTTTTTGTCCTGGCCTATAGTTTTTCCAGGCAACAGTGAACAAGTTATGTGAACCAGCAATGTTGTAAATTTTAGTCCCTGAAAGTAAGAGGTCAGAGGAAAGAGGCATTTTAATAACTGAGCCTCTGCTTTGTACATCAGGGATCTTGGGCTGATCTTCAATTGCAAATCATAAAGTTGGATGGGACCTGTGAGGCCACCAACTCCAACCCACTAGAGGACTACCCAATCACTGTTTGAAAACCTCTAGTAAAGGGGAAGAAACCACTCCATGAAGGAACTACTCGTAAGAGTTTCTAGTATTTGTCAAGATGTTCTTCCTAATGTGTAATTTGTATCCACAGCCTTGAATTTTCATCCCGTTAGTTCTTGTCTTACCCACTGGAGCAAGTGAGAATAAGTCTGAACCTATATTTGAAGACATCTATTATGTCTCCTCTCAACCTTGTCTTTGGTAAGCTAAACATACATGTTTTTGTTTAACTGAGTTTGTACTCCTTTCACCACCTTGGTAGCCTTTGTTTGGTCTTGTTCCAGTTTCTCAATCATTTTGATATTGGGGATGTGGAAAACTGAAAGGAAAATTGAGTGGTTTCCAGTAGAGGCTTCAGAAGAGGGAGATAAATACTTTCTGAGATCTCGACTCTATGATTCTCTGGATGTTCTTCAAATATTATGTCAATTTTTCTGCAGCTATATGACATATTTTGACGTGTTCAGTTTGTAATGCACAAGTACACCTGATACCTTCTCATGTGGGCTGCTCTTGAGCAGGGTTTTTCCCATCCTGTTCAAGTTTCTTTTGTTTATCTACATGAATGACATTTCCCTTTATTAAATTTCATTTTATTTGTTTCCATTCACCGTTCTAGCCTAAGATTATTGGTTTTTTAAAAATATTTTCACTCCCTTCCAAGTATTGCCTTCTCCTCCTAACTCTGTATCATCTGCAAATTTGGTAAGCATTTGTTTAACTCCATCATCTATACCATTTATTAAAACGTTGAACAGCACTGGTTCCAGGGAAGTGCCCTGTGCCACTCCACTTAAGATGTTTCTCCAGGTAAATTTAATGTCCCACATAACTATTGAGCATGATCATTGAACCAACTATGTATTTTTATTTTATTTATTTATTTATTTTTTCAAGCGATTATAAGATAACAGGTATAGTATAAACATAGTTATGAATACATGAAATTGATACATATAAGAAAAATAAAAGGAAACAATAGGGCAGGGACCGTAGGCACATTGGTGTGCTTATGCACGCCCCCTACAGACCTCTTAGGAAAGGGGTGAGGTCAATAGTAGAAAGTCTAAAGTTAAAGTTTTTGGGATTTGGGGAAGAAACCACAGAGTCAGATAGAGTATTGCAGACATTGACCACTCTGTTGCTGAAGTCGTATTTCCTGCAATCAAGTTTGGTGCGATTAATCTTGAGTTTGTATCTATTGTGTGCTCTTGTATTGTTATGGTTGAAGCTGAAGTATTCATTGACAGGTAGGACATTGCAATGAGTTTTCAAATCTACATTTGACCATTTTGTTAATAAGGATGTTATGAGAACATCTTTAGGTACACTCACTTGAAATCTTGGAAATGCAGCCAGGAAGACAGACCAGTCTTTTCCAAGCTGGTATTTCATATCATCTATAGCAAGTGAATAGGGTGGTAGGTGCAATGCAACACATCTGGACTGAGAAAGATTTGTTCAGTCAGTATTGTATTAGACTGACTAAGAATGTGACTTGGTGTTAGTTTCCTGCCTACAAAAGTATCTTGGAAATTCCCTTTTCACTTTGAGATTTTTCTTATTCATATGCATGGATAAACTGTGGCCACTCACCTGTGGCATTCTCCACATGCTCAGATGCTCTGTTACCTTCATGCCTCCTCAACTCTATGAAATTTTCACCTGCAAAGAGAAACTGGTAGCATTAACCCCTCTGAAAATCCGCAAAGCTTCCCAAACTTTAATTGCAGTCCTCTTCTGTGCTCCACCCGGTCTGCTGTTGTTTGGATTGCGTGCTCCTAGTCTGGTAAATATAAATACAAATCCAGCCAAGGTTAATTTAACCTGGACAAAATACTGGGGGGAGGGGAAGGGAAGTAATTTAATGGTAAACCATAATTACTAGTACAAACCAATCCCTTCATTTCCAGACCCATTTCGAGGAGGTGTTTGGCGACACAAATTGGCATAATTAGAATTCTGTCTGCTTGTAATAAATATGAGACAATTGTCTATAGTGCTCTTGGTTTGACAATATATAACATATATATTTCAATGAGGAACTATTTTGGATGCGATGAGACAGATGGAATTTTGGAGCCTTTCCTGATTCTATAGCTAACAGCTCTGAGTTCTGAATCCTGGAATTGGTCTGCCCACATAATCTCCTCCTCCTCCTCCTCCTCCTCCTCCTCCTCCTCCTCCTCCTCCTCCTCCTCCTCCTCCTCCTCCTCCTCCTCCTCCTCCTCCTCCTCTTCTTCTTCTTCTTCTTCTTCTTCTTCTTCTTCTTCTTCTTCTTCTTCTTCTTCTTCTTCTTCTTCTTCTTCCTCTTCCTCTTCCTCTTCCTCTTCCTCTTCCTCCTTCTTGCTTGGGTCCTTATTTACAGCAGAGGCAGGGGGTCTGTGATCTGTGGATTGGCTATTTCCTACCTGTACAAAAATGCCATTGGCTGTTGTATTGCAGGTGCCTCTGGATTAGAAACCCGAGGCTATTCTCAAAGACAAGGTCTCAAACTTTTCCTATATTCTTTGGGGCATTAATAAAGCTTGACAAGGGCTTTATTGTTTGCAGGAAATCTGACTGAAGATTCATTGATTTATATTGATGCTGGAAAATTTATTTATTTATTTATTCAATTTTTATAGCCGCCCAGTTCAAAGAAGTGATTGTGGATAGCTTACAATTTTAAATGATAGAAGCAAATTCATATAAAACACTAAAATCACTTATTGGGGTTTACAGCTCACAAAAGCTGGGTTCAAATGCTAGCCCAAACCAAACAAATTATTTTATTACTTTGATATTACGAACCATTTTTTTAAAAAAGGATTGTTCCTTGACAGCCATTTCAATGGAGCAAAACCACCTGTAAAACAGGAACACTGGTCTCGTTGAATAATGGGCTTGAGGGAACTGTAAAAGAGGCTCTTGAATGGCTTTTGCATTATTATGCTCAATGTCCTTACAGTGTTAATCCATGTTCTGAATTCACAAAATCATAAACTCATTTAAGGGGCAGGGTTTAGACAATATGCTAAACCACAAAAACATCAGGCAAGATTGAAATTAATTGCTAGGTCTTTGCTTACAACCATAATGGACTATAAACACCCACACCTTATTGTTCATCCTTTGTGTGGATTGCTAGGTGGCAACAAAAAAGGCTTAAATACCACTTCATAGTGGCTTACAGCAGTGGTCGCCAGCTGGGGACCACTGGTAGTCCACGAGAAAATTTTTGTGGTCTGCAGAGAAATGTCACCCCCAAAGCACCACCCCCCCCCATGCAATTAATCCAGGCTGCGTGGGACCACAAGGCTGCGCCACCCATATGGCCCGGGGGAACACAAGGCTTGTGTTCCTTGCATTGCAAACAGCATGAGGTAATGAGGGGATGGGGGAAAGGGTGAAGGGAGGGAACTTGCCCCACTTGCCCCATGCACCTGGCCTGGCCACTGGGCTGCTTTTTTCTGTTTCTTTTGTCTTCTACTTTTGGCTGCATGCAAAGAAAGCAGCAAAAGTCTTTCTTTCTCTCCCCCAAACTCTGCCAGAAATGAGTCTTTGGGACACTGCAAGGCATCCTGCTCCAAGAGGCTGCGTCGGCATGACAAGTCTCACAAAGACTCATTTCTGGCGGAGTTTGGGGGAGAGAAAAAAAGACTTCTGCTGCTTCTGCTGCTTTCCTTGCATGAAGCCAAAAGTCTCTCTCTCTCTCTCTCCCCCTGAGAACGGAACTGGAGACGGTATCCTGTGATCCCAAATAAAGAATGATTGATCAGTAGGAAAACGGGGTGGGAAATTTTCCTGCAGACTTTTTTTGAGATTTTCCCAGGGTCTCTGGTCCGCAGGATTTAAAATTATGAGTTTGGTGGTCCCTGAGGTCCAAAAGGTTGGAGACCCCTGCCTTACAGCACTCTAAGTCAGGGGTTCCAAATCCCCAGTCCATGGACAGGCAACCGGTCTGCAGTATACCAGAAACTGATCCATGCAAACAAGCAGAACCCCGTCTCTGGGATGCAAGCAGCACATGGAACCATGACCCTTCTGGTCTGTGGAAAAAATGGTCCCTGCTGCCCAAAAGGTTAAGGGCCACTTCTCTAAGTGGTTTACAAAGTCAGCATATTGCCCCCAACAACCTGGGTCCTTATTTTACCAACCTCAGAAGGATGGAAAGTTGAGTCAACCTTGAGCGGGGGATGATCAAACTCTTGGCAACGAGCTAAATTAGCCTGCAATACTGTGCTCTAACCCCTGTGCCACTACCACGCTCCATAGGTACAGTAGTCCTTGAGCTATGACCATAACTGAACTCAGAATTATGGCCATAAGTCATAGTGGCCATTAAGCGGGTTACTATCTGATTATGTGCCATTTTACAACCCTTTTCACTGTGCTCATTAAGCAAGCAATGTGGTCATTAAGAGAGGACTACTTGAAATGTTAATTCATCTGGTTGCATCCCTTTTTTTACTGATTTCTATTGTGTGACATTATCATAGCAACAGCATTTGAAGTCAGCTACTGTGGATATTTCAGATCCTGGGAAATTGGTTCTTTCTAACTCTGGGAAATTATTTTTGCCTTCAACTTTTCAGGCTTAATGACAATCTCTCATTAAACATGAGTGAAAGATAGCTTTCGTCTTCCATTTCCAATTTGCTTAAGGCTACCATATCTGCTCTGAAAATCTAGAAACAATCTAGATCCTCACTAGATTGTAAATGGCAGTTTATCAGATACACAAAACTCTAGCTCTTTGCTTCCCTCTAAGTGGTCTTCCAGATTTTTTCAGACCATCTAGTTTTCCTCAATGTATCAGAAGAGCAAGGAATTTATAGTGCTGCTCTTTCACATATTTGTTTACATACTAGATATCCATCATATGCTTTAGGTTTTGAGAAAGCAAACATTGGGCAAAATACAGGGGAGTGGGGGAAAAGAATTCACAAGCTAAAGAAATTAATGCACAAGGTAAGGTAAGAAAAAGATACAAAGTTAAATTTAGTTTCTACTTGTACTGTTCTCTTTCTCTCTTAATATCTTTCTATTCTTGCAAATCATCCTTGCATCCTCCATGTTCACACACCCTTTCATACATTGCCCTTTCTTCCTTGTGTATTCCTCTCTTAGTCTTTGCCACAACCACAAATTTCTCACTCCTCCTCTTTCTTTCAACCCATTCACTCCTTCTTTAAATATCTGTTTTGCACTTGGTTCTGCATTCATTATGTCTACATGACAAACCCATCTCAGTCTTTTTCATCCAACCTGGTCACCTACTTTATATTCAGTCCGTATTCATTCAACCGTCTTCAGTCCTGACTTTTTCTCTTCCTGCTTTACCATACAATTTTTGAAGTGCTTATTTTCCACTGGATTCATCTTCTAAATTTCTCCTGACATATTCAACTCCCACTTCTATATACTTCTAGGAAGAAGAAATAGCTGCTGTTTTTGCTGCATGGGATAACCATTCCTTCTAGCAATTTCCACAAGTATTTGTACTTCATAAAATTATATATAGGTAATCCTCAACTTAACAACAGTGAATTTAGTGACCAGATAATTTTCCTCAATATGTTAGAAGGGCAGGGAATCCATAGTGCTGGGCATAGTTACAACAGCACTGAAAAAAGTGACTTATGACCTTTTTTCACCTTTATGACCATTATAGCATCCCCATAGTCATGTGATCAAAATTCGGATGCTTGGCAACTGACTCATATTTATGGCGGTTGCAGTATCCCAAAGTCACATGATCATCTTTTGCATCAATGGGAAAACTAGATTCGCTTAATGGCTGTATTACTAACTTAACAACTGCAGGGATTCACTTATCAACTGGGGCAAGAAAAGTCATAAAATGGAGCAAAACTTACATAACAAATGTTTCACTTAACAGTAGAAATTTTGGGCTCAATTAAACTGGTAAGTTGAGAAGTACCTGTATACCTGTAATATATACAAAACCAATACATTATTTTGGGATAGCTTCCGTCATCTCTTTTTGCAGCAATAATTCACTGCTATAGAATTTTTTTGTGATCCATGGTTTCTTTGTCTTCCCCATTCCACTAAACATCTTTTTTCATATTACTCATTCAGATAATTTCACCCATTTCTTGCATACTAGAAGAAAGTTAATTTATCTTTGTTTCAAAAAATCTCCACATCTTCTTTCTTTATTATTAATTTATTCTGTTAGGATATAAATATAATTACTTTTGGATATATAATATATATTTGCTGTAATGGAATGACTAGAGAAAATATATATCATATATACATCCAAAGGTAAACACATTAATATATCATATATACATGCAAAAACTTAGTTTTTATTTCTTTATTTTTCCTTCCATGAATACTGAATATTTTTTACCTCATATAATCACCACCATCCTTCTATCCCACATTTAGAATCGCTCTTTATCCTTATATAATTCACCAATTTACTCTATCATCATAAACAATCAAATAAATCCTTTTTCTGATTCTTGATTTTTCCATGAGTTCATGTGAAGAAACCTACTCTTAAATCCCATCTTCTAATTTCCATGGAAGCTGTATTTTTGAGCCACTTTTTACTCTGAAATTAATTTTTTATTATTCTTCCAGTTTGATTACTCTGGGCATACCGATTGGGATCAAAATAATCTACTTAAGCAGGTCAGGAGATAACTTGGAATTCTACAGCATGCTAGGTTTGTATTAACTTTTGTTTGGTTCTTGTGGCTTTGTGAACCCAATTTATTGGCTCACTTTATACTTCAGTGGATTATGTAAATCCATAAAGTGAGTTAAATCAGTAACTGGATTATGTATTGTATGAATCCAGCCATTGTACCTGTCTGCCTCAAGAATCAGTACCTGACTTACCGCAACCAATTTCCGAAGTCTTCAAATAGGACTGCTCAAATCAAGGTGCTGTCAGGAACATATTTAGAACATTGAACTGCGGTTGAAAGCAACCACAAGTCAGTCTGGCTTTGTAATGTAATCCTGTAATGTAAGGATTATGGGAATTGTAGTATAAACACTAAGGTGGCACTGAGATGGGAAGGCCACTTTCAGAACACAGCTTTATAGCAGTAGCCAGGCACTCCATCCCCAGAGATGGTTGTCCTCTCAGCTTTCAAGAGGGTTCAAGGGATTTTATCTGAATGCCATTATTATTTACTGAAACTTATTTTCTTTCCTAATGTATGTTTTTATGGGTAGCAAGAAATCTATCATTCACAAATATAAGTCCACACCCTTTTGGAACATTTAATTATTTTTTTTCCTTTTCTCCTTCTCCTTCTCCTTCTCCTCCTCCTCCTCCTCCTCCTCCTCCTCCTTCTTCTTCTTCTTTTTCTTCTTCTTCCTCCTCCTCCTCCTCCTCCTCCTTCTCCTCCTCCTCCTCCTCCTCCTCTCCTCCTCCTCCTCCTTCTTCTTCTT
>NW_020769357.1:2691507-2829251 GCF_900518735.1 Pseudonaja textilis
ACAGAGTTCTTCTTCTTCTTCTTCTTCTTCTTCTTCTTCTTCTTCTTCTTTTTCTTTGCGGCCATTTACTAGGCCCACGGCATAGCTGGAAATAGACATCTCTTCTTGAACTGCTGCAGGCCGAACCACGCTCCTGTCAAACCGAAAATTATAGGTTTGGCTGTTCTGAGCCTCCATTAGTGGCTTTCAAGCAGAGCTTGTAACCAATAGAGAACTGCTCCTTGCCTGCCTTTGCATATATGCAATCCCAGGAAATGATTTTGGCCCTCTTTTGTTAGCCAGGCCTACCAAATGGAGACATGCAACAGGGGATGCTGAAGCACGTCTTCTTGACCACCACATCCCTACCCCCATGATTTGAGATGATGTCAGAAACAATAAAATTCCTAGAATTGTGTGCTTGGGGGACAATAAATTATGCTTATACAACCTAGCCATTGGCATATTCCTGGCCCCAGTGGTTGTCAAATGAGTGAAGAGCTCTAACTAATGGCTTAACAATCTTTGTCCCTTTAAATAAGTATCACAATGCACTATACATAAGTAGGCTCAGTTTCGTGGTTCCAATGGCTTCTCCCCATGGGCAGATAATTGCATTTTGGATGCTTGGCAACCAGCCTGCATTAACCTCTGTTTGCAGCATCCCATTGTCACTTGATCGCAATTTATGATGGGTTTTTTTTTGTTGTTTGCTGAAAACTGGCATATATTTTTTAGCAAAATGAGTGCTGGGGTTTTTTGGGGGGAATAATGGGTTTGTTTAACAGCCATTGCATTACTTAATGCCCATGGCATTCACTGATTGTCAGCTGCGAAAAAAAAGGGGGGGGCATGGTGATGTGATGGCCCACTTAATGACCAGCCTGGCATAGAATCTTGATTTCAGGCTCAATTACAGTAGTAAGTCAAGGACTACATGTAGATGCATAAGGACAAGTAATGTCCTTACGTGATATTGTTGTGTAATGATGTGAACTATGCAATTTGCATCATTTGCATGATGACGTCATAACATATCCGAGGCCAATTTCTGTTGGATTCCGTGACAACAGATTGAACAAGTCATTCATCTACAATAGTTCATTTAGCAACCATGTTGTCATGGGTCAGCTAGATGATTCGTGAGGAGGCAACATCTCCTCTCATGATGGAGTGGCCTATTTAATCCCACCCTGCAGATTTGAACATGGCTGGAGCAACATGCCCAGTTTCGTGCCATGTGTGTTCGTACCATGTATCCTGACTCGTTTGATGCATAGACTGCTTCCCTGGACTTTGTGCATGCCTGGGGACTCAGTTACCCAGTGAATCTTGCCATGCTGAACTCGAAATCCAGACCTGTGCAATGTGGGTGCTTTCTGAGGACCTGTTTGGGGGGGGTGTTAAAAAAACCCATCAATCTTGCTGCATGTGTGTATGTGAGGAGTGGGACAACACACATTAGCAACTTAACAACTATACAGATTCAGATTAACAGAGTTGGAAGGGACTCTGTAAGTCATCTAGTCCAGGGGTCACCAACCTTTTGGACCTCAGGGGCCACCAAACTCATAATTTTAAATCCCGTGGACCAGAGACCTTGGGCAAATCCCCAAAAAGTCTGCAGGAAAATCCTCCACCCTGTTTTCCTACTGATCGATTGTTCTTTATTTGGGCTCGCCGGATACTGTCTCCAGCTCCATTCTCAGGGCAAGAGAGAGAGAGACTTTTGGCTTCATGCAACGAAAGCAGCAGAAGCAGCAGAAGTCTTTCTTTCACTCCCCTAAACTCCACGAGAAATGAGTTTTTGCAGCCTCTTGGAGCAGGATGCCTTGCAGTGTCCCAAAGACTCATTTCTGGCAGGGTTTGGGGGAGAGAAAGAAAGACTTTTGCTGCTTTCCTTGCATGCAGCCAGAAGCAAAAGAAGAAAGAAGTGGAAAGAAGCAGCCTGGTCACCAGGTGAGGCATGTGGGTTGAGTTCCCCCCTCTGCCCTTTCCCCTCTCCCCTCACTACCTCGTGTTGTTTGCAATGCAAGCAACGCAAGCCTTGTGTTCCCATGGGCCATGTGGGTGACACAGCCTTGTGTTCCTGTGCAGCCTGGATTAATTACTTTGTGGGTAACATTTCTCTGTGGGCCACCAAAAATTTCTCACAGACTACCAGTGGTCCCCGGCCCACTGGTTGGTGACCACTGATCTAGTCTAACCCCCTGCCCAACTAGGAGACCCTGCACCATTTCTGACAAATGGCAGTCCAATCTCTTCTTGAAAGCCTCCAGTGATGAAGCTCCCACAATTCCTGAGGGCAAGATGTTCTGTTGGTTGATTGCTCTCACTGTCAGAAAATTTCTCCTTATTTCTAGGTTGAATCTCTCCTTGATCAGTTTCCATCCATTATTCCTTATCTGGCCTTCAGGTGCTTTGGAAAATAGGTTGCTCCCCTCGTCTCTGTGGCAGCCCCTCAAAAATACTGCTATCATGTCTCCCCTGGTCCTTCTCTTCACTTTTAACATGTTCTCACACTGCAACCCCTGACATGAATGTTCTTGTGGTATGTACTATAGACTTTAAGGGCCAGAATTCTATAGGCAGCCCTGACATTGCTGATAATTCTAAGTGTGGAAACCCACACATCTAGAAAGATGTTGAGCTTGTCAGCTGGAAATTTGACAGCCCGGTTTAAGACACAAACACCGTGTCACAGGGTGCAGTCCTGTTACTTACCCCACTTCCTGCCAACCTAGCAGTTTGAAAGCATGCAGATGCAAATAAATAAATAGGTGGGAGGTTGACACTGTTCCATCACCTTGGCATTATAGTTATGCTGGCCAAATTATCATGGAAGTGTCTTCGGAAACTGTTCAATAAGAAACGGAGATGAGCATTGCCCCCTAGCGTTGGACATGACTGGTTAGGTTAGAGGAAACCTTTATTTTTTAGGGAAAATATTTTAAAATAGCAGTGAAATACTTCATTATTTTGACTCATCCATATTGCATTATCCTAGAGAAAATGTGATATTGTAAAACATAATAATCATGGGGGCGTTGTAAGTATTAGCCATTGGTTGAAACAGCCATTGGTTGAAACTGACCAACTCGTTGTCTGACCCTGACATTGTGGGCCATGAGTTACCAGTTTAAAGTCACTTACCTGGTTTTCATGGCTAAGGCAGGACTACAATTTACAGCCTCCCGGTTTCTAGCCTGGTGCCTGAACTGGTAGATCAAACTGTCTCTCAATCAACAAACTTTTATTTTAATATTATTTTTTTATAATAATTGGTTGTAATTTTTATACAATGTTTTATGCAATGTTTTAGAACTCTTTTAGGAGTCTGTTTATGAAAGTTTGGCATCTTGGAGAGCTTCCAGATTGAAAATGAAATGGATTTGTTTTACTGTATTTTTGTATCAAACAATGGCATCCCCGCCCCAAAAGAAAGAATTATTATTATTAAAATCTATATGCTACCTAATTCCCGGCTACTATGAACTGTTTCAGAGGTGGTATTCAGCAGGTTCTGGAGAACTGGTAGTGGAAATTTCGAGTAGTTCAGAGAACCAGCAAATTCCACCTCTGACTGGCTCCGCCCTCATCTATTCTCTGCCTCCCGAGTCCCAGCTGATCAGCTGGGCCTTCTTTTGTTGCCCTGCACAGGAGAACGGAGCTGGAAAGCAGGTTAGCGGGGTGGGGAGGGAATGGGGATTTTACAGTATCCTTCCCCTACCATGCCCACCAAGCCACACCCATAGAATCCATGGTAAAAAAAAATTGAATCCCACCACTTAACTGTTTACAGATGATTTAAAATATGAAAATAGGACAATAAAGAAAACTAGCAAAAACAGCAAAATAACAAACCGAGTGGAAAGCAAAGGAAAGAATCTGTTATTGTTTTTTTAATCCTCATCAAAGACCTGAGGGAAGAGCCAGGCATAACTATATTGGAAGTCACATTTTATCAATGCAATGTTTCTCAATTTGGCCAACTCCAAGAATGATCCAGCATAATGGCTGGGGAATTTTGGGAGTTGAAGTCCATCCATCTTAAAATGACCAAATCTGAGAAACACTACAGAACAGGTAGTCTTCGACTTACATTCACAATTGAGCACCAAATTTCTATTTCTAAGCAAGACGGTTGGTAAATGAGTTTTGCTCCATTTTATGTCTTGCCACTCTTGTTCAGTGAATCATTGCAATTGTTAGGTTACTAAAATGGTTGCTAAATTAATCTGATTTCCTCATTGACTTTGTTGTCAGAGTAGTGCAAAAGTGTTCACATGACTCTGGGAAACTGCAATAAATAAATACATGCAAGTTGCCAAATGTCCAAATTTTGATCATGCAACCATGGGATTACTGCAATGGTCATAAGTGTGAAAAATGATTGTAGGTCACCTTTTTCAGTTGCTGTTTAACCCAAAGGTTGTAAATTGTAAGAAATGAACCACCTGTAATAAATCTAAAAGAGTGATTCCATATGACTTCTTCCTCTTCGTTGCTATCCATGGGGGAGGGGGAGGCGTAGGAAGGGAGAGAGAGAGAGAGACAATGAATACTTCAGCTTCAACCATAACAACACAAGAGCACACAACAGATACAAACTCAAGGTTAACCGCACCAAGCTTGATTGCAGGAAATACGACTTCAGCAACAGAGTGGTCAATGTCTGGAATACTCTACCCGACTCTGTAGTTTCTTCCCCAAACCCCCAAAACTTTAACCTTAGACTGTCTACTATTGACCTCACCCCTTTCCTAAGAGGTCTGTAGGGGGAGTGCATAAGCGCACCAACGTGCCTACCGTCCCTGTCCTATTGTTTCTTTTATTTTTCTTTTATTTTTCTTATATGTACCCATATCATGTATTCATAATTATGTACACACTTATACTTATTATCTTGTAAACAATTGACAAATAAATAAAATAAAATAAAATAAAACTTGAGAGAGAGATTCTTGGCTACAAGAAATTCAAGATAGCCGTTCTTGCAACTTTGCTTTGAACTGGTAAGGAATCTTTCCAATTGTAGCACAGGAGCGCCATCTAGAGGGCAAGGCACCCCTACGGGAAACAGCAGTCTTGCCAGTTTTTTAAAACAGTTTTTTTTTTCCTAACGGCCTGTTCACTCAATACTTTTGAACCAACTAAGAAAAAGGAAATCGCTATTACCTTTAGAAATGGGTTAAAAACACATTAAAATATCTCCCATTTGTAGGGAAACTGCATATTTTTATAACCAAACTGAAGAGAGACTAAATTATCAGTTAATGAATATTTCAGCTTTAACAAAAACACCACAAGCACAGAACAGATATAAACTAAATGTAAACCACTCCAAGCTTGATTGCAGGAAGTACGATTTCTGCAACAGAGTGGTCAATGTCTGGAACTCACTACCTGATTCCGTTGTCACCTGCTCAAACCCCCACTCCTTTACCCTCAAACTAACCTCTGTTGACCTCACCCCATTCCTAAGAGGTCTGTAAGGGGCGTGCATAAGCGCACGATCGTGCCTACCGTCCCTGTCCTATTGTCCCCAATTATAAGTTCCCATTTCTTGTATTTAAACTTATGTTTGTTCTTGTTTCTGTTATATTGTAAGCTCTTGACAAATGAAACAAATAAATAAATAAATAAATGGCATCTTAATATAGCATATTTCTTACAGAAAAACATTTATGGAATAAAGAAGGCTTTGTTAATTGCATGAATTTTTATCCTTGGCTGACACATTTTTATATGACTGGATTTACACCAATCGTTCCTTTTAAACATATATTTTTTTATCAATGGACAGACAAGTCCCAACCCACCCAGCCCCCATCCCCAAAATACACTGGTTTAGTGCAAGGTGTGAATCCTGATATGGATTGGCTTCCCTCACATCTCTCAATTCCAGATTTGGCTTCTTTTTCATAACTATATTTTGAAAAATGTATATATTTAGAGAATTTTTAATTGCTCTCTATTCCTGGAAGTTTGATGTGATATGCAATTAAAAACAATAAAGAAATGGGGAGTGGGGGAGAATGAACATAGTGTAATAAAAGTTTGGTCTAGTAGTTAAGGCACCAGGCTAGAAAGCAGGAGACTATGAGTTCAAGTCTTGTCTTAGCCATAAAAGCCAACTGGATGACTTTGGGCCAGTCACTCCTTTAGCCCAACCTACTTCACAGGGTTGTTGTTATGAGGAAAATAGGAGGAAGAAGACATATTGTATAGTTTTACCACCATAAAAATAATAAAGGCAGCTACAAATAAATAAAATAGTAGAAACTATTAAATAAAAGAGTGATATGAACTACTGATTATGGAATAGAGGTGAATTTTTTTAACCTGCAATATAAAGAAAAGTCAACAAAGAAAAAGGTTATTTTTCTGTATTGACCTTTATATTGCAGGTTTCCTCATATTAGGTTTATGTTGGGTTTCCTTAAGTTATGCTAGCTGAGCATGGGTTGAGTCACAGTTGCTGATGTCTTCTGGGAAAAATATCCAGCACTTCAAAATCAACTAGGTTCCCACAGAATCAACTTTAAGCCAATTCACACAATCATTTCCTTACAGGGTCAGCTACAAGGTGTATCAGTTTCAAAATGGATCCATTATTTTCACGGATTGTATGTATGGCCATCATTTTGATTCCATGCCTCTGTTTTCTTCCATTATTATTAAGTCTCCCTAATGTAGCAAATGACTTATTCTCCAAACTCCTCAATTTAGTGACCATTACAGTGGCATGGAAAAAAAGTGATTTATGACTGGTCCTGCACTTAAGACCATTACAGCATATAGTCATATGATTAATTTTTTACCACTTGATAGATAACCAGCTGACTTTCAACAAACAAAATCAGTGGGGAAGCTGGATTTGCTTAATGGTCATGTGATTTTACTTAACAACTGCTGTGATTGTCTTAACAAACATGGCGAAAAAGTTATAAAAATTAGGCTTGACTCACTTAATGACCACTTTGCTTAGCAGTGGAACTCCTGGACCCAATTGTAGAAGTAAAGAACTACCTGTACTATGGTTGAGTTGCAGATTGTGCTAAATCATAGTTTATTTAAGCATATCAGCGAAGAAATGTATTGCATTTCTAGTTCTCCCATTAGAGTCCATTGTTTTCAAACTACACTTATGCCAAGCTTTTAAATAAATGTGCTTCCACGGCTAAACTACAGTACATCTGTTGCAATATAACATATTTGTGTGAGAATGGCTTTAATGCTTAGAATCAATTTTGGGACCCTTCTTCCTGACTCTTTTTTGATCTCAGATGGGGGGGGGGCATTGGGCCAGGAAGCCTCTGATTTTTGAAAGCCATTTTCCCTATCACATAGTAAGCTGAAAAACTACAAAAACTTTCCCGATTTATTTTAAAATCTGTAGTTTTGCATAGTTCAGTGGCAGACAAACTGCTGCTACCTATTTGTTTGGAAATGAATGGAATATGAAAGTAATGAATAAATAAATAAAATATGCAAACAAATACTTTCCCCCTTACAGACTTTTTCCCCGGGGTACCATAAATGGAAAAGAAATCGGAATTATTGGATTCCTACGTGTGGCTGCCTAAGGCAATGGCTGCTGCTTGTGATCTCCTGGCCTCCAGTTACAGTCCTAGCCATAGCAGACACTGGACTACGTGAAAAACACAGGGCATAATTCATGTAACTGATTAACAAGGAATGGCATCCTTAACAAAACCTCTGTGGCTGAGAATGATAGGAGCTGTAGTTCACTTTCCGACATATCAAAGAGTACCAAGGTGAAAAGCCTAGCCACCACAATTCCTGATCAGCCTAAAGTAATTTAAAATGTATGATAATTTAAATTAAACATCAGTTTTGGAGACGTCACAGATGTAAAAACATTATTTCTTTGCAATAATAAAGAACTGGTTATCACTGCCTTCTTCCACAATATTTTTCAACTTCCAATTTACGTTTCAGCCTTGGGATACTTTGGTGGTTTAGGTTCAGTCTTAGTCTAAATACACTCAGTTTCTCAACTTAGACAAAACAACAAAATCTAAACTAAAACAATCCCCTTTTTGCATTGGGATAATTGTTTATCCTAACATGTTGAAGAAAGGTCTTTTAAAACGTCTGAGATGCATGGAAGCAGAAGAAGTGCACATAGTCCTTTATTAACAACCATTCATTTAGCAACTGTTCAAAGTTAGATGGCACTGAAAAAATTTGACATATAACTGTGTTTTGCATTTAAAACCATTGCAGCATTCTCACAGCTATGTGATCAAACTTGGGCATTGGCAACCAGAATGTATTAATAACGGATTAGAACAGAACAGAACAGAATCAGAAGGAACTTTAGAAATCTTCTAAGCCTCTGTTCAAGAAGGAGGCCCTATACCATTTCAGACAAATGGCTGTCCAGTCTCTTCTTAAAAAGTGCTTCTGTGATGGAGCACCTACAATTTCTGAAGGCAAGCTGTTCCAATTGTCCTCAGGGATTCAATCAAGATCACGTGAAGTTTATACCACTCTATAAAGCCCTACTAAGACCACACCTAGAGTACTGCATCCAGTTTTGGTCACCACACTATAAAAAAGGATGTTGAGATTCTAGAAAAAGTGCAGAGAAGAGCAACCAGGATGATTAGGGGACTGGAGGCTAAAACATATGAAGAACGGTTGCAGGAACTGGGCTTGGCTAGTCTAGTAAAGAGAAGGACCAGGGGAGACATGATAGTGGTCTTCCAATATTTGAGGGGCTGCCACAGAGAGGAAAGGGTCTAGTTATTTTCTAAAGCTCCTGTAGGCCAGACAAGGAATAATGGATGGAAACTGAACAAGGAGAGATTTAACCTGGAAATAAGGAGAAACTTTCTGACTGTAAGAACAATCAATAGAACATTGCCCTGAGAAGTTGTGGGAGCATCATCACTTGAGACCTTCAAGAAGAGACTGGACTGCCATTTGTCAGAAATGGTGTAGGGTTGGTGGTTGGTAGGGTAGAAATGGTGCAAGGTCTCCTGCTTGGGCAAGAGGTTGTACTAGATGACTTACAAAGTCCCTTCCAACTCTGTTATTCTCACTGTTTGGAATTTTCTCCTTAGTTCTAGATTGGTTCTCTTTCATCCATTGTCCTGCTTTCATCCATTTCATCCATTGTCCTGCTTTCATGTACTTTGTAGAATATGTTGACCCTGCTCTTTCTTGTGGTAGCTACTCAGATATTAGAACACTGTCATCACTGTCACCCCTAGTCCTTCTTTTCACTAGACTAAATTTAGCCTACTTTGTCATATCCCTTACGTCCAAGTTTACTATGTCCCCTGCATTTCAGTAGTTCACTGATTTAGTCACTTTGCGACTAAAGAATGCAATAAGATTTGTTTGGTATTTGTTTGATCTATTTTTGATTAACCTATGTTCAGGGGGGCGGGGGGGGATTCAAATTTTTTAACAACCGGTTCTGAGTGTCTGGGGAGGGGTGTGTGTTGCTAGGTGCACTTGGCCATGTGACTGGGTGGGCGTGGCTTCTTTTTTTTGCAGCTCCCCCAATTTTTGGGCCTCCTGGGCCTCAGGGAAGCCTCCTGGGGGGTGTTTTTACTCCCAGAAGGCTCCCCTGGGGCCCAGGAAGGAAAAAATGGAGTGTGTGGGGGGCAGCACCCCCTGCACCTCTTTTTGCCTCCTGGGCCTCAGGGAAGCCTCCTGGGCGAAGCAGTAAGACAGTGAGAGGGATCCTGGCACAGCTGATTGTTGGGAGAGGAAACAAAAAGAAATAAGGAGTGACTGGGCTGGGGAGAACGCAGTCGGTGATGTTGGGCATGCGCACTAAGGACTGACTAGGAAGGGAGGGGAGGGGCCGGGGCATGATTTGCCGGTTCTCTGAACTGCACAGAATAATTACAGCTGGTTCTATAGAACCAGTCCAAACTAGTAGAATCATACCCGCCTATGTTAGTTTCTAGGTATAGCTTTGCCTGCAGCATCCTGAGACCCTATGAATGTCTTCTGAAAATGTCCCAGCCAGTTCCTGACAAGCAAAGTCAGTGGGGAAAGCCAGATTTGCTTAACAGCTGCCCGATTCACTTAACAACTGCAGTGATTCGCTTAGCAACCATGGAAAAAAAAATACAAAATTGGTCATGACTCACTTAACAACTGCCCTGTACAGTAATGAAAGTTCTGGCCCCAATTGTGATGGTAAGTCAAGGACTACCTATATCTGATTTTAAATCCACTCTTTACGCAGAGGGAGTCAGATCCCCTCCCTTTCCCCCATTTTGGAGGCTGGGTGTCTAAAACATATGAAAATAGAAAGAGGCTTGCAGGCATTGCCCCCAAGATGTTTCTCCAAAAACAACCTTCTGAATTAAAATATTTCAATATAAGTTCAACTACATTGAAAGAAAGTAAATTATTTCTGATCTTTTATCCTCTTTCTGGCAGATAATCCCCATCATTTGAAACCTGAAAATTTGAATCTCTTGACAAGATTGTACATAAAGATTTGATACTTGTGACTTTTTAATCCTTTGAGAATTAAATATGGTGTTTGTAGAAAATTGAATTTGATGAATAGCTAAAGAAATATATTGCATCTAAAAAAAGAAAACATGTATTGTGCCACAACTTTCTTTGCTTTATTTGATTTGAAGGTAAAGCGACTGCTACTTATTATTATTGCAAAGAATCTTCCATTCTTTGCCAAAGTTTTTCTAAGCAAATCTTCCCTGAATGGATTTACTCACACTTGCTTCAATTTTTTAGAGGTTTTGACCTGGCTGGGAAATCCAGCATCTGCTCAAATTTCAGTGTGGGCAAGATTCAACAGCAATTCTAGACTTTTTCTAACCCACGACTTTAATCCTTGAATTGTAGATGTCAAGGATCAATTTAGACTTTGAAAGAGGACTGCTTGCCACAATATCTGCGTAGCTTTTGGTGTAAAAGCCTCAATCTGATTTTGTACATTAACTATTGCTTTACAATAGTCAAATTAAGAGTCATCCAGTGCTTGTAGATGGGAGAACTCCTGCCATCACTGTTAAAAAAAAATACGTTATGTAACTATTACTCTTAGGTTCCTTGATAGATAGTAAGGAAAATGCAAAAGCGATAAAAAGAAAGTTATGACAACTCTAAAGGAAGTATCTGCACCTCTTCTAAAATTCTGTGACTTGGAAGGAGGGAGATCCATCCATCCACTGAGTACAGCTAGAAGAAGATTTGTTTAGCTATACATGTTCCTTTCAGTATCAGTTAGAACACTTAATCAGTGGAAGGGCTTGCCTTAGAAGTTGTGGGTGCTCCATAACTGGAGGTTTTTAAGAAGAGATTGGGCAGCCAATCTGAACTGATATAGGATCTCCTGCTTGAGCAAAGGTTTAGACTAAAAGATCCCCAAGGTCCTTTCCAACTCTGTAATTCGGTCATCCCAACCCTATAATTCTATGATAAAATAAAAGCGTTCTATTCTACGACAAAATAAAAGCATCGTTTCATGCAACAAAACTGCACAATTGTTAATCTACAAGGTTTTGTTAGACGACAGCAAACTAGATTACAAAGTTTTGACAGAATAGAGCAAGGTTAATCTATAAGGGTTTGATAGACAAGAACAATGTTCATCTGCAAGGTTTGTTTGGCTGGTTAGGAAGATAAGATTGCTAGTCATCTAGCTTCACAACTGTCTATGCAAATCTTCCCCAGTGTAAGATACTCCAAGTGTAGTTGACTACTACTTCCATCAACCTCAGACCATGAATACAAAATACGTGCCTGACTGAAGGCAATGGTAATTGTAAGCAAAGGCCATGATGTTTGCAATGGATGGAAGTTGTAGTTCAACATAGGTGGGGCGGGCACCAGGTGGTGGAAGCATATTCTACCCAAAGGGTTCAAAGTTCACAGGGTAATTGCTGGAGGAAGGGGGAGTTTTTTCAGTGAGGCTTTAAAGTCTGATGTATTTGAATGAATCTCTCTGCAAGAAGCTTGTTTGTTGGCTGGATCTGGATATCTCCCAGTACAGGAGCAACTGACTAGGTAAAGGTAAAGGTTCCCCTTGCGCATATATGCTAGTTGTTTCCAGCTCTAGGGAGCGGTGATCATCTGTGAGCCCAATGCTGACGTCTCCATGGTCATGTGGCTGGCATGACTAAATGCCAAAGGTGCATGGAACGCTGTTACCTTCCCACCAAAGTGGTCCCTATTTTTCTATTTGCATTTTTAAATGCTTTCGAACTGCTACGTTGGCAGAAGCTGGGACAAGTAATAGGAGCTCACTCCGTTACGCACAGCTAGGGATTCCAACTGCTGAACTGCCAACCTTTCTGATCGACATGCTCAGTGTTTTAGCCACTGAGCCACCACGTCCCTGCTGAGCAACTGACTATAGGCAGCCCAAGATTTATGACTGTAATTTCGGGCCAGAATTTCCCTTGCTGAGCAAGCAGTTGTTACATGAGTCACAACTGATTTTATGGCCTTTTTTGCCATGGTTGTTCAGCAAATCACTGAAGTTGTTAAGTGAATCTTATGGTCGTTAAGTAAGCAGACTTTGACTTTGCTTATCAAAAGCCTACTGGCAAGGTTACAAATTGCAATCATATGACTCCAGGATGCTGCAAGACATCCCCATTGCCAAACATCTGGATTTTGATCTGTGCAGATGCTGCAATGGTTATAAATGTGAGGAACAGTCATACTTTTTTCAATGCCATTGTAACTTTGAATGGTTATTCAACAAATGTTTGTAAATTGAGGGCTACCTGTATATTATTGTTGTATGTGCCTTTGAGTCATTGTTGATTCCTGGTAGCTGCCTTTTCTTGGCAAGACGTCAGAAGTGTTTCCCATTGTCTGTTTCCTATGGTTGAGAGAGAGTGACTGGCCCAAAGTCACCAAGCTGGCTTCATGACTAAGCCAGGAATAACTGGCTGAAATGACTAAGGTCTCTATTCTGGTGCTTTAATGACTCTAATAAATTGCCTCTTACATTGTCGTTACCTTGTTTTGACCTTATAGAATTCAGGAATATAGGCTACTCAGAATTGTTACATTTTGGCAAATAGGTCTATGAAATTAATAAATATATACAAAATGTGTCCTGCCTTGATCTTTGGGAGGGAACATTGGATAAATATCTGGAAAACCAAACACAAACCAAGTATTGCAAGAAGCTCCTCCAAAACATATATCTGAATTATAAACAGAAGAGGAAAATTATTAAATATATGGAAGTTATCTCATGTATTGTTTTAATGAATTCAATGTATATGAAAATAGTATACATTTAATGACGTGCACTCTCAAGCATGCTACTTAAAGGCAAAGTCTGGACTTCTACAAAAAAATATATAGTAGTTGTACAGAATCTCAGCTTGAGATGCTAGAATTTGAATTTGGGACAACCTAGAGAGAATGCAAGATCCCTATAATTATAATTCTCGCAAGCCCACATATGTTAATAAGAAGGAAGATTCTTTCAAGTCATTTGAATGAAAGGACTTTCTGAGAGGCTGCAATGGAGAACTACACTCCCTGGAAGAGGCAGATCATGTGATCTAAGAATCCATTAAAAAACAGCTGCTTATTATTATTTTTAAATACTGTATGCAAAATGGAGCTGAGAGATGGTGAGAAATGGTGAGACTCTTGCTGATTTTAGAAGAGCCTAGAAATGTCCTGTCTGGAAAAAGTACCTGCTTTATTCTAATTTTATAGTTCCCTGGTTGGGGTTTTAAAAGGGGATCAAAAAGATTTGTTCGCATCCCCATACACAGTGGTGGCAATGGTTCCATGCTACAAGTCATTTAATACCAGTTTAAATGACAGAATGATAGATGGACTCAAGGTAGCTCTGAAGGAAATTTATTTATCTGGTTCATATAATCATAATTAAAAAGACAATTATTTAATCTTAAAGAAAAAGAAAATTAAAAGCCCAAATCAAAATTACAAACTAAGAATGAAAAGGAGAATAAAATCTGTCGTTATATTTTATGCATATCAATAGTCAACTGGTTTACTGATGAAGCAAAATGCATCAATCCTACAGAACTGGCAAGAGAAAAAACGTGTGTGTGTGTGTGTGTGTGTGTGTGTATGTATCCTGTACAAGCAATGTTTCTGGATAAGCCTTTTATTCATGTTGTCTCATTTTGGAAATTTATTGGAAGTTTAAATAGTACCTGCTTTTATTGGAACCTCCTGCAAATTTCCCCTGACAATTTTCTAACCAGGAAAACAATGCTGAAAGCAGTTGTTAACTGGAATTTTAGCCTTCATGATGGGCTTTTCAATAAAGGCAATATTTAGTAAGACATTCAAGCTTCTTTTTGAAATTCAGGAAACCATGATTTATTTTTAGCGAAAATCATTTCTTCTCTTGATATGCAAGAGATGCTTTTTCATCAATTAAACAACAAGGAAGTCTTTGCATACATTTGCAAGTATTAAGAAAGTTACAAACTCAGTTGGGAAAGGGGGTAAACACAATCCATAAATTTATCACTTGTGAAATGTTATCTAGGATCAATGTTTTCTATTGTTTAATTCTCATTTCTACATGCTTTCTGACACACAGTATCCACTGAATGCTTGTATCTTTTATTTATCTGTCCCCTACATAAAGACTTGACTCACCTTAATAAATGCTTTCAGCTTTGCCTAAAGCACTCATGATTTGGGCTGTCAGGAAGGGCTGTCACTTTGCAAAGTTAGTTTCTCTTCCAAGTTCAAAGATTAATTTTTTTATCAGTTCCATGCCAAAGCTGGGCCTCTGAATTCTAAAAGCAACAGAGGGACCAAGCGTAATGCCTTTTGTCTAACTAGTAGGCTTTAATTGCTAAGAATATGGGAGTGAGGCTTTCCCTCTTAACAGGAGATTCAGAACTGATAAAAAATAATCCTTCCTACGTAGTTAAAAGATGCAATTTGCTGCCCCAAAGAAATGAAATGATGGTGTAGTTGTATATAGTGGTGGTCATGAATATGGATGGCTATAAGAATGCATCAGGTAACTTCACTATTAACGATGCTTTCATAATTAAAGGTAGTGCATCTCTGAAAACTGGCTTCTGGGGAACTGATGCAGAACAGTACTCTCTTCACTATGTTTTGCTAAGAAGTATAGATCTATGTCGGACTGGCACCAATACAGCTTTTAGGTCAAGTTAGAATTCTTCAGAATTCTTGCATGTTTAGATGCTAAAAAGTATTGGACCGGAATACACATGTGGCTGGAAAAAATGATAAAAGAGCCTATAGACTTAAAACCACAGACATTTTTATTGGGAAGTTTGCCTGAGGGTTACAACAAAGAGATATCATATCTGATTATTAATGCATTAACAGCAGGTAGGATTGTATTTGCACAAAATTGGAAAAATGAGAAAATTCCGATGGATGAGGAAATAATCAAGAAAATAATGGATGAGGAAATAATCAAGAAAATAATGGAATGTGCAGATATGAGTAGATTGACAATGGCAATTAGAGAACAGGAAGAAAAAGATTATTATAAAGTTTGGAATTTGTTATGAATGGCTGGATAGAAGAGTAAGCAATTGAAATATGTAATAACAGTATTATATATCATAACTGATAAATGATTGAGTTAGATAGAGTAAGAAAATGAATATGAAATATACCTTTGAAAGACAATAAGTACAATGTTAATGATAATATAATAATTGACAAATGTGATATAAAATACTGATTAGAATGATTATAAACGTAAACAAGTAAAATATGTACGATAATGTTACCGTGCACAAGATATATGTACCCAACCGACATACTGTTGAACAGAAAGATGGTTTTATTTGTTTGTCTTTGTTTTTGTTATAAAATAAAAAAAACTTTATTAAAAAAAAAAGAATTCTTACATGTGGGGGCTTCTCCAGTGTTGTGTTGTGATTGCCCCAGAGGGTTGTGAGGTAATCTGAATAGGGCCGGTTTCACTCTTGCTCTGCCTGGACATGGCCTCCCTAAACCTGCCATGCAGAAGAGTTGCCCTTTGCATGTGAAGCAAAAGCACCTAAATTAGCCCCAAACTATTGGTGACCTGGCCGAGCTTGAGATGCTTTATTCAAATTTTACCTTTTCCTCTTCCAAAGGTGATGGGGTTTTGTTTTTTGTTTTTGCTTCTTCTTGTGAAAACCACATTCTGGTTTTCAAACCCATGCCATGTCACTCAAGTGCAGTGTCTTCCTGAAAGAAGGAGGAGGTCAAGAAAGTGGTTTGGTTGTCTGGAGAGGACGTAGAGGCTAAGCATCAAGACATTCAAGCAATGTGATCTCCACAATCTCCACTCTTAGAAGAAGGGAAGGTGAGCCTCAGAAAAAGCACCTCAGCAAAAGGCAGGTCATAGGCCATCCTTATGAGGAGACACATAAACACATTTATGACTTTGTACCCCAAAGTTCAATCCCCTCTGTTTTTGTGAAGGAAGAGGTTATGGAAGCAACATTTGATATGGGTGCTTTTCTCATTTCATTATGGAATTCATCATCTTTGTTTAGAACCTTGACCATGGTGGCACAGTGGTTAGAATGGTTAGTATTGTAGGCTAATTCTGCCGACTGCCAACAATTTGATTCTTACCAGGTCAAGATTGATGTGCCTTCCATCCTTCTGAAGTCGATAGAATGAGAACCCAGATTGTTGGGGCAATATGCTGACTCTATAAACTGCTTAAGTGTGCTGTAAAGCACTGTGAAGTGTTATATAAGTCTACCAATATATGCTATTGCTATTTTGCCCCCATTTCTTCTAATGGATCCATTGGAGAGGACTTTTGTTCTCATCAGGGTTAGAGACCGAAGCAATTGGGTTTTATGTGCTAAATCATCACATCAATTAGCTTCATAGTTTCACTCAAATATTTCATTATTATCTGCCTTACTCTTCCTCCTCCCACCCCATTTGTACATAGGCATAGAAATGGTCTAAAACTCTTGTTGCAGAAATGATTTCTCTAATATGATGGCTTTAATGGAAGTAGTCCGCCTGGTTCATTAATCAAGTTAATACTATTGTATAAAAAATATCTGGACTTGTGTTGCCTTTCTTTTGCCAGCATTATGATTTCCTTTTCAGATGTATTTTTAATAAATGTTCTCACCATTTTAATGTTCTTAAAAAGTTTTTAAAAATTTCAGGAGAAAGCACCGTTCTTCTGTTTTGTAGATTTACACTATAAGCATACAAGCGGCTCTTCAAAATGGATATTCATTCCTGTTGCTTTCTGTGGAAGATAATCTGGTTGACATGCACATCACACACCAGCCACAGATAAATGGAGTCTGTTGCACCAGCTAACTCAAAGCAAAAGTCACTGCGTAGGCTTCCAAATATAGTGCTAGGTTACAGGATGCTGCCCACATACAGGTTTGGGACAGATCCATGATCAGAAATCTGGATTGTATTTCGTAGACTGGAGCAAATATAGCACAAAAAATAACACACACACACACACACACACGCACATATTGAAGGTTGATGTGTTATCAGCACATAAGCGCTCCCTGAGATAACTCCCTATTGGTGAATGTTGTTCCATAATTTAAATGTCCTTGAATAAGAGATGCCTAGAATTTTAGAGGAGGAGGATATCCAGATGGTCAGTAAGGCTCTGTTTTCACACCACTGATGTAAAAGTGCCCCAAATGTCTCAAGGCTGTACATCACATTCCACTGGGATGTTTCTCAGTGTTTGGCCATCTCTTCACTTCGTAGTGCTAATAATCTCCCTCTATACATACACTGATTTTTATACACCACAATAAACCAGATTTTTAAGCAAGCCCTAGTGGCCTCATTCATACATAATACTAGGGCTCTGGGATCAGTTTATACATTAAGTCAAACCAAACATGAAACTTAATACAGATAATCTTCAAGTTATGGAAGTTCACTTAGTGACAGTTTGAAGTTATGTCAGAACACCCCCCTAAGTACTTACGGCACAGTCCCGAAGTTACAAATGTTGTAACACCATGGCAATCGTCCACTTTTATGAATGACTGCAGAGCCTCTGAAACATTTTCCCTGCCTATTTTTTGCCTATTTCTCCTCCCCCCCCACCCCCAGCCAGGTCTCTGCAGGCACTAGGCCTGTGGATATCTTGTGAAGATCTAGCAAGTTTGTTGGCCTGCTTTGGTGCTTCCAGCCATTGGTGCCTTCGCAGAGAAGGGAGGCCTAAAGTACCACAACATCATGTGAGATCAGTAGCATGAGATCTTGCATTACAGATCTCATGTGATCTCACTGTACTTTAGGCCTCTGTTCTCTGCCGTAAGGGATATGACAAAGTAGGCTAAAGCCTACTTCTTGGTAAGATAGAAAAATGTGGGATAGACAGAGGCCTGTATGAGATCTGCAGCAAAAGGCTTTACATACAGAGGGAAGGCCTGAAGCATTGAAGTCTTCCCTCTGTTTGCAGAGCCTTTTGCCATCTTTGCAAAAAGCCTTTGCTGCTGAGAAAGAAGCCCGGGAGGGATGTGCACGCCCCTCTGGAGCTCCATTCTCGTCAGCAAAGGATTTGAGGAAATGTGTGCCAGGAAGCTATTCTTCCAGTTTCCGGTGCTCCCATGTGCATGAAGACCCGTTGGAACCCGGACAACCAACAGGCGACGGCTGGTGTGCCCAGAGAGATGGCTCTGTATCCCACTTCTGGCAGGCTTGTCATAGGTTTGCTATCACGGCTGTATGGTTATATTCCTCACTGGACTACTACATCTTCATAGGATTATCCAGCCATCACTGAAATGATATAAAGTCTGTCTTCCTTATCCATGATTTTGACACAAAAGTGGTTAGATTACTCCCCAAAGCACTGTACATTACCAGTGGCAAAATAACTAGTGGTACACTATAATGTACAACATAATGTAAACGTAACTCTAGGGTCATTCTGAGAAATTTCAATGCCTATTTATGAACATTGGACACTGATTGGAAGCTGTTGATGCTACACTGTTGTCTCAAAGGCACATTAACTTTAAACCTGGCTTTGGCTAAGGGTGTGTTTTAGGACTACAGAGCCTATTAACGCTGTTTAATAGTTCTGTCTTCCACAAGGCAGGCAGGACAGACCAGGAGGAACAATGAATTTGAAATACTCACCCATCTAAGAGGGCAGCTTTCTGCTATTGCCTGCCTATCATCACCAAGTAGTACCAATGCCTGGTTTTGAGAGAGAATAACTCAGATCAGACACTAAAACAGCTCAGATCTTAGAGTAAAGGTAAAGTTTTCCCTGTCCAGTCATGTCTGACTCTAGGGCATAGTGCTCATCTCCATTTCGTGGCTGAGGGAGCCAGCATTGTTCAAAACATTTTCTGTGCTCATGTGGTCAGTATGGCTATATGACCAAAGCACATGGAATGCTGTTCACCTTCCACACAAAGTGGTACCTATTCATTAATTGGATGCTTTTGAACTGCTAGGGCAAGTAATGGGAGCTCACCTTGTTGCTCAATGCTCAGATCTCAAACCTGTGCTGTCAGCTTAGTGTCTTCAACCACTGAGCCATTGCACCATCTTGGAATAGTTATTCTAATAAACTGTTTTGAAAGATTCCTGGCCTTTAAGAGGTCCTATTCTTGTGATTCAGAAGATTTTCAAGGGACTCCCAATCCTCGTTATAACTATCCAAGGTTTGTTTACTGTGCAAAAGCAGCTACTAGATGTAATTAAACTGGAGCACAAGTGTATGTGGGGGAGTGGGGATTAACAGCTGTCCTTCGTTTCGTGTAAAGCATCGTGGGCTGCTCCTAACGCTGAGAAAAGGTAAGGGTACAACAAAATTGGTAGAAGATGGTGCGTGTGGGGAGACAATCCTGCCTTTTCAATATATCGCATTAAATTTCAGCTCTCCTTACTCTCAGAAACGTCTCTTGTAATGAAGACCGTTCCTTTGAACAACAAGTAAATTTAGGGGATGCTAAATAAATACTTATTAATAAGCATTAAAAGATGTTTTAGTGCTGCTTACAAATCACACACTCTGCCTAAATCCAAAAGTAATTGTGGAAAACTCTGCACAAGCTCTGAGGTACTGGCCTCCACATGCTGTACTTTCTTCCCTACGGGATGCTTGCAAAAATTTCTGGGGAGAAAATCCCAGGTGATTTTCCCCGCTTCCTACTAATCGACAGAATTAAGCTTGCTGTCTGTCTTTTAGCCCATCAGACTTCAGTTGGCCAGACTTCCTTTCTTTTAACTTTTTGTTTCTTGATTCTCCAACGTCTGGAGGTTTCCAAGCTTCTTCTTCCCACCCCCACTTCGCTCTTCACTCTCTCCCTCCAATGTGGAATAGAAGGACGTGTCACTTAATATTACAACACGTTTGAAATCTGATAGTGTAGAATAAGTCAAAGAAGAACAGGAGGCCCTTTTGGGCTTGCAGACAAGAACCATTATAAGGACCAACAGCTGGGAGGTGAAGTCAGACGAAAATGAGCCCTGAAATAAACCCCACTTCCTGGTGGAAAAGAATGAATAAACTTTGGAACAACTTACTTAAACGGGAGGGGGGCAGTGATGTCTGCACTAACCAATTTGCAGATGACTTGCACCTGAAAGACTACAAAGTGAAGCCTGCTCACCCCAAACCACATCCTACATCCTCTCCCAATTACAGCTTTATTTTACCAGGCAGGTGAAAGTTGGGAAAAGTGTTGCAGATGACAAAATCCATGGATACCATGGTTCAACCTGCTCTCCTTCAAAATGAGCACAGCTTCCAGTCAGATTATGCATACGGTTATAGTTATATTGATGCAATATTGGGGAAGAGTAAAATGAGCGCAATAAATTCAGCGCATCCCACTTGGGTTGGAAGATGTTCATCAAGGGAGAAGATTCAATATATAAGCCACAATTTAACATTTCAACTTCTAATTGAATTGAGAAGCAAAATCCATGTAGGTTATGTGTATCTCCTTATATATTTTAAAGTGAAATATTTTATTCATTTATTACGTTTCTAGGTTGCCCAATAACTGCAATTCTCTTGTAAATTTCTACAGACCTGTACAGAACATTAAGTTTTAAATTCAAATAGTTGTATACTGTTTTTGTGGCTATAGCACTGTGAAAATGTTAATTGACAAGTAGTCCCCTCTTCTCATGAAAAAGGGCTCATCAACCTCACCTATTTTGAAAGGAGAGAAAGCAAACATGATGTTGGAAAAATATTGCCAAACTGGTCATATTGTCCTGAATTTATTCTCACTGTAATCATAGGCCTGATTGCAATGCATGCATTGCCAGGAATAAAAATTGTTATCAATGATGACTGAAGAGTGGGCTCTACATTCTTCCCTACATTGAGATTTTGTTTCATTTGATTTCGATTTCTAGTTTTGGGCTAAGGACAATTTTCCTAAACTGTATTTCCATGTTTCCAATGCCTATGCTCTGGGAGAGGGAGAGTAATGGCAGAGTAATGATGATTTTAAGAGATGAGACGTACTGTTTTTAAAACAGCACTATGTAGACATTTATTGGGTGACAAAAAAGAATCAAAATGTCAATCTACAGGTGATCAGATGTTCCAATTTTGTGTGCACTCTTTAGATGAACTGGAGAAGTAGACAATCTGTATTGTTTTCAAAGACCACGGGGGTCTGAAAATCTCCAGGGAAGAAGCCAGAAAGTGTGAGTAAAGATTATGGGTAAAAAGGCAAAACGTTGCATTATGCTTGGATGCATTACATTTCCACACTCACTGAGCGGATACAAAATGGACTTGGAGCCCGATGTCTGCATGAACCAGTTCCTTTGTTTTCCTCCTGTTGTAAAACAGTTTTGGGATATATGTGATTTTTTTTATGGAATTAAACCTGTGCTCTGTGATAAAATAACCAGTAAAAGAAGAGTAACTATAAATTTGGTCTCTGCTGACTTTGGTCTCTGCTCCCTGCAGGATGATCTTAGGGAATCTTCTCTGTTTTCTACACTGAGCTTTTTGTTGGTGCTGGAACTGAATAGATGACTTAGATAACTTAGAACTATGCTGCCTTCAATCTGACCTAAGTGTAGCACATACAATTATCCATTACAATGTCCTACCCATCAATGACTACTTCAGCTTCAACTTCAACAATACATGAGCACACAATAGATACAAACTCAGGGTAAACCATACAAAACTTGATTGCAGGAAATACGATTTCAGCAACAGACTGGTCAATGCCTGGAATACTCTACCTGACTCTGTGGTTTCTTCCCCAAACCCCAAAAACTTTAACTTTAGACTTTCTACTATTGACCTCACCCCCTTCCTAAGAGGCCTGTAGGGGACGTGCAAAAGCACACCAATGTGCCTACCATCCCTGTCTTAATGTTTCCTTTTATTCATATCTATTTCATGTATTAGTAATCATGTTTGTACCTATATATATATTATCAAATGTATGCTTGACAAAATAAATAAATAAAATAAAATAAAATAAAATGAATGCTAGTTTTTTTATTATGTTTATTATGTTTTTTATTATTCCCTGGCTGCCCAAAAAAACCAGGTGGAGGGTACTCCTGCTGCAATCTTCCCTTGGTATTTATTTATTAGATTTCTTGCTTATGCCAGTATCATCATTTGTTTCCTTGGGAATTCCCAGTACATCCCTTGGCCATCTTAGGACTGAGTAGGTATGAAAACAAGAATTTCACCCAAATTTGCTCTTTTTTGAGAGGGATTGCAGAATTTTTTTTTCTCAATCGAATGAAATAACACCGGGTAAAAGTAAAACATGCAGGAGAAATTTTCACCTGGGAATTAGCTTGAATGCCAAATATAATTGCGTAAACATTATCACTGAGAAATGTTAACATTGGAAAACTTGGCAAAAAAAAAAAAAGAGTTGTATTCTTTTAGCCATCCTAAAAGAGAGACTAAATCTCTAAGGCTGCCATTCATTTTGCACACATTTGCGGCAAGCACACACATGCTTGAGAATATACACCTAGGTTGTGGCTGTTACGCTTGACCAAAAATAACAACTTCCATCTGCCCTGGTCTGAATAGGGATGGGAGGCAGTGACTTTTAAGAGGTTAAAGGTGTCCATGTCTTCATGACAAATGGTGTTCCGTAAGCAAGAGTGAGGAGTGGAGACTGACCCCCACCCTCCCCAACTCTGCCATCAACCCGTCCTGGGTGGTGGAGGGGGGAATAGTTGCCCTCCTGGAGAGCACATGCAAGACAGCAGCAGCTGTCAGAGGAATGGGGTATGGGAAGGGGGTCACCAATTCCCAGGAGTGAAGAACGTTGGCTGGTGTATGCTGCTTGAGAGGACGGTGAGGAAGGATCTGAGTGCAAAGGATGCTAAACTCCCACTTTTCATTTCAAGGACGAATCAGCTTTAGGAATATCTTTCATGTGCTTTGCCTTCCACTGAGCAACCAGTCTAAAATGCATTCAGGGTTAAAGTGGGGGTGGGGAGAAGAGCAAATTCCTTTGGTTGTGGGGAATCAGCGACAGAAGTTGAACTACTTGTAACAGCACTCTACCTAGAAAGGTCACGGAGGAGGAAAACTGGGAGTTGTGGCTTAGCAAAATTCCCACCATTGCTTTAGTAGCTAAGCTTTGTTGCCTCTTCCTGTAATTGCATAATGACAGAATTGAGTTCCTGCATCATTAGTTATGATGGGGTAGCTTGGTTTGGCTTAATGTGTGAATTGTTCTGTCTGATTTAGTTGGTAGATTATGGTTAAGTAAAACTACAGCTTAGCAGGTGAATTTAACCATCTAAGGATATTTTTTGAGCAACTGTAAGGCTAAGAAATTGAGTTATTTATTTATTTGACTGTATTACTCATCCAGCTCCAATGAACGCTGGTGGTGACACTGTCACTATTCCCTAGAGAATGCTACAGAGAAGCTACAGAGAAGTTTATCAAGCAAAACACACAGAGTTAGATTGATTGCTGTTACTGGAGTTAAAAAAAAAATAAATTTTACCTCCCAATTTATACATTTAGAAGGATTGCTTATCTTGTTCTATAACATGAATCAAGATTTGTTTGCTTAACAATTATCTTCATTAGAAACCTTTTTTTCACATTCTCAACTTGTAATTAGGTCTCTGCTTCCCTAACTTATCCTTCTGGATATACTGTCCTTTCAAAAAAGAATGTCTAGCATTATCAGCCCTAAGAGGCACTGGCTGGGTACTCATAATACCCGGTTGTACTCACAAATAATCATTCAATAGTACTTACATTAGCTGTCCTTCTAGGTCAGATAACTGAGTGTACGCACCTCTGAATGTTTATGTTTGTTGAATGAACCATAGCAGTTTGATTTACATATAACACTAAGAAGTACGCAGTTTGAGAAGGGAAACAAGGGCATATTTAGTCTTTGGGTGTTTGTTGGAGGTCACTACAAAAAGTAGATGGGCCTAGGAGAAAGAGGAGGTGGTTTTCAGGCAAAAACTAAATGCAAAATAAGTGGCAAATATATTTAACACAATTATTTCTCAGGGAAGTTTTTTTTTTTTCTTCAATCCCATTAAACATTAGAATTTTGGAAAGACCATAAGAGCCATACTCAAGGTTTTGAGGGGACATGAAGCTTTAGGACCCTAGATCCTTTCCCAGCAACTGTGGTTCATATAGTGACTGGGTACACACAGATTACTCAGTGAAAATTGAACATGCTACCTTTTGGCTTGGCATGAAGTATAAAAACAGCCAAAGATATTCTGATTCTTTTCACCCAAGTTGTCTCCTGTTCTAGCTAGCATGCAAGGCTATGCAATGTTTCCATTTCTTGTTTGTGCCTTGGCTCTTTGCCCTGCCTAGTTCCCCTCCCTAAACACCTCTTTCCTAGCCTATGTTGACCCAACAAGCATGGCCTCATAAATCAACTCTCACTGGCTGGTGAATGGGAGGCAGAAGCCATTTGGTTTAAGCATCCCAGAGAGAAAGAAAACAGGTTTATTTATTTGCATTTTCAAGTTTAGTCCAAGATGGTTCTTCTCAGGATGATGACTCTCTTGCTAGAGACAGGAGTTGCTAAGGTCAAAGGTTGTAGGGAAACTGACCATTTTTTTTTCCACTAGCAAACTTTCCTGAATTTACTACCAAAAAGTGTTACTGTATTTGAAGACCACGGAGACAGTGATTGCAGTTTTATCATAACTATATCACCAAACCCACCTCCCCTTTTTACCAATTATGTGAGTATTGTTTCCCAATAGGAAGGGAGTGATAGCTCAGCAGTTGAAGATGCTTGAGCTTATCAGCTGGAAAGCTGACAGCCTGGGTTTGAGTACCAAGCACCCTGTGATGGAGTAAACAGCTGTTACTTGCTCAAACTCCTGCCAACCTAGAAGTTTGAAAGCATGCAAATAGATAAATGGATACAACATTAGTGGGAAGGTTCCATGCACCTCAGCATATAGTCATGCTAGCCACATGAGTACAGAAATATCTTCAAACAATGCTGGCTCCCTGAGCTATGAAATGAAGATGAGCACCATGCTGTAGACTCAGATACAATTGGACAGAGAAAACCTTTACCTTTTATTGCCCAATATTTTTGAATACCAAATTACTAACTAGATGCCAAAATAACAGGTCTTGTAATCATGGATAGCAATTGGAACCAAGACAAAGTTGTACTAAACCATTATGTATATTGCTCATTTGTGATTGTACTTGTCATGCTTACAGAGAATGGCTTATGTTGTCTATACCAGATTATCATAACATTCTATCCCTCTCCCTCTCCCTCCTTCCCTCGCCCCTCTCTTCCCCGCTCCCTCCCTCCCTCCCTTTCTCTCTCTCTCTCTCTCTCTGTGTGTATGCGTTGGGTGTGTGTGTATGTGTTGGCTTACTGTGATATGTGAACCTAATGAAACATTGCTGAATAATCCATAAATATCTGGGCTCACATATTTTAACTAAAATGAACCGATCACATTAAAACTGCTACAGGTAGTCCTCAACTTAGAACAGTTAATTTAATGTCCAAGTTACAACAAAACTGAAAAAAAAGTGTCATGATCATTTTTCACACTTAGGACCATCGCAACAGCTCCATGGTCATTGGTAAAAATTTGAATGCTTGACAACCGGTTCATATTTATAATGGTTGCAAGCATTCTGGGGTCATGTGATCAACTTTTGTAACCTTCTGACAAAGTCAATGGGGAAGCCAGAATCCCTTAAACAATGTTACTAATTTAACAACTGCAGAGATTCACTTTACAACTGTGGCAAGAAATGTCATAAAATGGGGGCAACATTCACTTAACAACTGTCTCACTTAGCAACAGAAAGTTTGGGCTCAATTGTGGCCATAAGTTGAGGACTACCTGTTTAGGAAACATGTGGATTTCCAGATCATGCAGAAGTAATATCTCACCATCCCTAAGCAGCATGGCTAGTGATAGGGGATGCTTATTCTGGTTTAACAAACTAAGCTCTATTGTGTGAAATAAGTGCTTTGGTTCCTTTCATACAAGAGATTAGTTTTGCTAAAAAATATCCACTCAGAATTAAAATGCCTGGAATTAGTAGCCTCCAGATGTTGCATGTGTCCTTTTTATTAGTTATGCCAGTTGGGGGTGTTTGAGATTATCATTTAGCAACATCTAAAAGATCACACGTTCCCCATCCATGACTTAACTGGTATCATATAAATGTACACAGCATCCTTTATGATGCTCTCCAGATGTGATGAGTTATACAGCCAATGGTTTATTGCTGGAGAAATTTTAGTCTTGTGCATTTAGGACCCCAAGCTGGAGACGGCGATGCTGTCAGACTTCTTCATAATAAATCTCAACTTCCCAGAGACTTCATCCAAGAATCAGGAATTTGCTTACTGCAAAGATTGACAGGCATGATACTATCAAATTTGATCTTTTACTGCAAAAAAGACATAACCCGTATGGGTAAATCTACCTGCCATAATAGAGAGCGGCATTTGTGTTTATATGCTGTAGGGTTTAAATTCTAGGCTTTTTCCTCCTGCCTTTTTGAGTCAATCAGCAACATTTTCTTTCAGAAATGTTTCAGTGACTAGAAAACATTTGCTCCATATTTTAAGGTGTTTTTTGTGTGTGTGAGATTCACTAGTTTTCATCTTCAGCCTTTAAAAACACATGCAGTCTTCTCTTGGGACATTTTCTTCATGGTCAACTTCATTCAATTATTTAAAATTCTGCAAATAGTTACAAAAACAAAAAAGCAAAACAGTGTAATATTTATTCCTAAAGAAGGCACCCAGATGCTTGGAAACTAGACAATATGCAAAGCTATGTAAATATTTTTTTAAAAAAATATTTAAAAAAATATTTAGTTTGTTTTGTTGTTTCCCGATGGGCATAAGCTGGGCAATAAATTATGGCAGCTGCTTAGGAGCACCTCAAATATCAGCTTCCTCATGTGTTAGAGAGGGAAGGAGAGGATACAAGCTATATATTCCTAATTTCCTTTAGTTCTTTTTCCTTTCCCTGTAAAAGTAAAATAGAAGAAGGGAGAGGAAACCAGAAATTAAAATCCCATGTGAAAATTAGGACTGCAGAAAAAAACAGTTACTACCAACCTGCCTTCAGTTGAGGACCTGTATACTACACGAGTCAAAAAAAGGGCTATGAAAATATTTACAGACCCCTCATGTCCCGCACAAAAACTGTTTCAACTCCTCCCCTCAAAATAACACTATTGAGCACTGTACACCAGAACAACTAGACGCAAGAACAGTTTTTCCCCGAAAGCCATCACTCTGCTAAACAAGTAATTCCCTCAGCACTGTCCAACTATTTACAAAGACTGCACTATTATTAGTATTAATCTTCTCATCACTCCTTATCACCCATCCCCTCCCACTTGTGACTGTATGACTGTAACTTTGTCGCTTGTATTCTTATGATTTATATTGACTGTTTCCTAATATGATTTGATTGCTTATTTGTACTCTATCACTATCATTAAGTATTGTACCTTATGATTCTTGATGAATGTAACTTTTCTTTTTGTGTACACTGAGAGCATATGCACCAAGACAAATTCCTTGTGTGTCCAACCACACTTGGTCAATGAAGAATTCTAAAAGAGCACCTGATATTGAAGCTACTGGAAGAGGTTCCTCAAGGGCAATTTTTCATCAATCCTTCAGATGATATGGTTAGAAAACAATAAAGCAGACTAGACTTTTGGACAGGAATTATTTAATTAAGTTATAAAACTTTTATCTTTCCATGTGAGGTAGATCTTTTTTCCAAATTGTGTTTTTAATCATATATTTTGTTTCTACCACAAAGAAATACACACAAAACACATGAAAGAAACACAGGGGAAAAATCTGGAATGTAATGAAATGTCATCTGGATGCAGGGGTGGGATTCTACCAGTTTGCACCTATTCACTAGAACCGGTTGTTAACATTCTAAGCAGTTTGGAGAAACGGTTGTTAGAAGAAATTACTGGCCTAATCCTGTAAGGAAGGAAACATTCTGGTGTTGCTTACAGAAACTGTCTTTCCATTAACCCTTATTACATTCTTGGCAGGCCTAGACTTCCTGTCTCAGGAACTTCTCTGGAGTTTTTTTCCCTCCTTTGTTAGTACTTAGCTTGTGTGGAGTGACCACTCAAAGTTACAATGGCACTGAAAAAAGTGACTTATGACCATTTTTCACACTTACGACTGTTGCAGCATCCTCACAGTCATGAGAGGCCAGGTGAGGAGATGCATGCCTTGATGTGAGTGATGTTGCGTTGGCCATGCCCAGCCAGTCACATGACCACCAAGCCATGCCCCGCAACTAAGCCATGCCCACGGAACTGGTTGTTAAAACATTTGAATCCCACCCCATCTGGATGTCCCTCGTACAATGAATAAACATGGAGGATGAATACAATTGACCATGCTAACAAATGAATTTGTTTTCCTTAAATTACTCATTTACATTTACACCCCAGTTTTGCCACTTTCACCTGAACATGATGTAAGTTATCACAAATGATTAAAATTCAAGCAGCTTTATCCGGGTAGGTTAGTTTCCATTTTCCCAAATTTAAAATGTTTGCAACACAGGGAAAAAAAAGAGAAAAGTCTTCAATGTTAAATGTCAGAGTTACCATTGCAAAACACTCAAAAAATGAAAAAAAAAAACATCCTTCTTTGAACTACTAGAATTTAAAACAGTAGTACATAGGACTGGATGAAAAGCTGATGCAACAATGAAGTGTCTGGAATCATTAGATTAAGAATTGTTTTATTCACATTAGAACATACAACAACAGAGTTGGAAGAGATATCAGAGGTCTTCTAGCCCAGTGGTCACCAACTAGTGGGCCGGAGACCACTGTGGTTCGCGAGAAAATTTTGGTGGCCTGCAAAGAAATGTTACCCCCAAAGCAATTAATCCAGGCTTTGCAGGAACACAAGGCTGTGTCACCCACATGGCCAATGGGAACTCAAGGCTTGCGTTGCTTGAATTACAAACAACACGAGGTAGTGAGGGCAGTTGGGAAAGGGCAGAGGGGGGACTTGCCCCACTCGTCCCACATGCCTCGCCTGGCAACCAGACAGCTTCTTTCCACTACTTTCTTCTTTTGCTTTTGGCTGCACACAAGGAAAGCAGCAAAACTCTTTCTTTCTCTCCCCCAAACTCTGCCAGAAATGAGTGTTTGGGATCCTGCAAGGCATCCTGCTCCAAGAGGCTGTGCTGGCACGACAAGTCTCACAAAAACTCATTTCTGGTGGAGTTTAGGGGAGTGAAAGAAAGACTTCTGCTGCTTCTGCTGCTTTCCTTGCATGAAGCCAAAAGTCTCTCTCTCTCTTGCCCTTAGAATGGAGCTGGAGACAGTATCTGGCGAGCCCAAATAAAGAACAGTCGATCAGTAGGAAAACAGGGTGGAGGATTTTCCTGCAGTTTTGGGGGGATTTTCCCAGGGTCTCTGGGGATTTAAAATTATGAGTTTGGTGGTCCCTGGGGTCCAAAAGGTTGGTGATCCCTGTTCTAGTCCAACCTTGTGCTTGAGCAGGAGACCCTGTGTCATTTCAGACAAATGGATGTCCAGGCTCTTTTTGAAAGTCTTCAGTGACGGAGCAGCCACAACTTATAAAGGCAAACTATTCTATTGGTTAATTGCTCTCACTGTTAGGAAATTCTCTCCTTGGTTAGTTTCCTACCATTGTTTCTTGTTTTAGTTATATGAATAAAGTATTTCCTATAGATTACCTTTACTTACATGAATTATTTTCTGGGTAGAAATATTGAACATGGATATTTAAAATATTGGCATTTCTCTTTGGAAAGGTGAAGTTTTTTTTTTTTCACTTTGAGCCTGGCTTCTGGTGATGTCAGGGAAATGTCCTTGTAGTTTCCTTGGGAACACAACCGAAATGTCTTATGCCTTTTTCTGGAATGTTTTTCTACATCACAGTTTAACATACAGCCTTGGGATTTCCTGATGGTTTATTTTACTGAAATAGAGTAATAATATGGTATCTTATATTTTATTTCCCAATTTATATAGTCGGCCAAGGGCTTTTCAGAAAAGTAAGTTCAGAAGTTTATGAATTCTTTCCTGAATGTTTCTGGTTTGAGTAATGGCATAACCAAAGATTCATTAAAAGAGTTAACCAAATCTTTATTGAATTAAAAATGAATTTTATACAGCAATTAGAAAGAAAAGTTAGTCATATTTAAACAACATATATTATATTTCTGACAGGTTTCCTGGTCTGGATTATTTGCAAAATTAGCTTTCTTTTAGAATAATTCATTGTGAGCTACTGGTACCTTTAAAAAAAAAGTCTAAGAATTGTTTATGATTTTACACAGTACATCATGTGTACACTAAGTGTAGTATATACTACTGGAAAAAAAGAGATGAAGAAGATAACTAGAGGCATGATAGATGGATTCAATTATAGTGGCAAGGGTTGCACTGTTGAAAAATTTGAAATTAAAGGTTAGGAACAGATCATCAGGAAGAAAATTCATCTATAGGGCTACTAAGAGTTGATACAACTTGATGCCACACAATCAATCTGTGAATACTACAGTAATATACCATAGTACAAATAAATTATTCATTTACTGTGCAGTATTTTGAATTTGACTAGCACTACAAGATGTGCCAAGATGTGGCTGTAGCACCATCTGCAATTCCTTAAAGCAATGAGATTCCCCCCCCCCCCACCCCCAAAGCAACTTTCAGAAAGGATGCAGACATTTTTAAAAGTTACATTTAGGTAATAAATTCAGCCTGTAAAGATTATTTCTTTATATTATGTGTACTATACATGTACTAATAATGACACGTTTCATATACTGCTGGTACTGGCCAGGCTATTAAACAACTCCACTAGTATAGGCAGTCTTAGGACCACAATTGAGGCCAAAATTTCTGTTGCTAATTGAAACAGTTGTTGTGAATTATGCCCCAGTTGACGAACTTTCTTAGCCAGAGCTGTTAAGTGAGTAACATGGTCATTAAGTGAATCTGGTTTCCCCACTGACTGTGTTTATCAGAAGGTCACAAAAGGTGGATCACATGGCCTCGGGACCCTGCAACTGTCATAAATATGAACCAGTTGCTAAGCATCCAAACCACATGACTAGGGGGATTGTTGCGATGATTGCAAGTGAGACAAACGGTCATAAGTGATGTCGTAACTTTGTAATTCGAGGACTACCTGTACATGATTGCTTGCCACAGGGAGAGTTGTGAAGAACTTCAGTTTGCGTGAAAGTATTTGCATCATTTAAGTCCCACGATTGGGACCAGAATTTTCTTTACTAAGCAAAGTGATGGTTAAGTGTGTTTCACCTGATTTTACAACCTTCTTTGCCACCGTTGTTGAGTGTATCATGAAGTTCTTAAGTGAATCCGGCTTCCTCGATTGATTTTGCATGTCAGAAGCTGGCCAGGAAGATAGCAAAATGGTGAGTTCAGGACCCCGGAACCATTGTGGTGTTTGCCATGGACCCAAATTTTGATCTCTTGACCATGGGGATGCTGCAATGGTGATAAGTCCAAGGAGAAGTCATAAGTCACTTTTTCAGAGCTATTGCACCTTCAGACAGTTGCTAAACAATTGGTTGTAGTTGAGGGTTATTTGCATATAAAGACTCCTTTGCTATCCATCTATAGCAGACACCCCAAAAGCACCTTTGGGACAACCATAATCTGGATGACTGAGAATCTCCATGAACATTTACCTATGGCAAAGTTTCTCAACCTGTCTGGCTCTGTGGCCCGGTGGGGTGGGGTGGGGGGAAGGAGAGGGAATGATTCCGTGTAAGTGGTGGGCAAGTGTGCGCGTACAGCTCCATTTGTGTAAGTGGTGAGCACAAGCATCTTTGGCTCGCACAAATGGAGCAGGTGCACATGTGGTCAGCTGCTGCTTGCGCAACTGGGGATGTGTTCCCATGCTTACCCACTGCAGCCGGGTTCTGAATGGCTCAAGGCCCAATAGTGAACTGCAGCCTGGGCGTTGGGGACCCCAACTCTATAGTTAATCTACTATCAACTGGGATATTCAATTCTGCATAAAAATGTATCACTATGAGCTCTGGTGAGGCAGTGGTTAGAGTGCAGTACTGCAGGGTACTTCTGACTGCTGGCTGCCTGCAATCTGGCAGTTCAAATCTCATCAGGCTCCAGGTTGACTCAGCCTTCCATCCTTCTGAGATGGGTAAAATGAGAACCCAGATTGTTGGCAATAGGCTGACTCGGTAAACCGCTTAGAGAGGAGTGTGAAGCGGTATACAAGTCTAAGTGCTATTGTTATTGCTATCACTGAAGTGCCTTTATATATTTTACAATATTTTGAAAATAGTTAATTTGATGTCTTAAAATCCTCTCTTCAGTGATTTAGCTTCAAACAATCCAAAAAATAAAGTATTTTTTAAGTTAATGAACTTAATAATGGAATGAGGCATGGGATGGTCAAGTGAACAGCTATATCCTGACATGAACTCATAGCTCACAACTCTGAAGAAGATCTACATACTGTAATTCAACTCTATTTTGTTTGCAATTCAGTTCAATTCCATTTTATTTTGTTTTATTTTTGCTTTTCTTGTTTCTTCTATTGATTATATTTTGGCTTTAACAGTTCATCTCCCAAAATAAAATTATTATAAAAGAGGTCACATTAAAATTATTATAAAAGAAGTCACATCACTTTGGAGTCATGTGAAGTCCAAATCCAGTATAAGAGACACCCGAAAAGCAAAAACCAGAATAAGAAACTTCCCCCAGAGGTCTTGTTTATAGTCACTTAAACTTTCTTGCTATAATGCTTTTACCTTTCAAAGTAAGGTGAAAGTAGCTCCTTGAGTTGGGGATTGCTTTGGTCAGAGGATCTATAAAAGGTAGTCCTTGAATCTCAATCATTCATTTAGTGAACATTCAAAGTTAAAGCAGCACTGAAAAAAAGTGATATATTACCGTTTTTCATTGCAGCATCCCCACGGTCATTTTGTGACCCCAAATTCAGGTGCTTGGAAGTTGGTTCATGTTTATGACGGTCACGGTATCCCAGAGGAAAGTCAAAGGGGAAGCCAGATTCACTTAACAACTGTGTTACTAATTTAACAACTGCAGTGATTCACTTAACAACGGTGGCAAGAAAAGTTCTTAAATGGGGCAAAATTCACTTAACAGCTGTCTCCCTTAAGAAACACAAATTTTGGGCTCAGTTGTGGTCATAAGTGGAAGGCTATCTGTATCTGTAAATGAGGGAAGTATCAGGGGTGGGTTTCTACCGGTTCTGTCCACCTCTGTAGAACCGGTAGCTCTGAAGAGCAGCAGACACAGAACCGGTTCTATGTCTGCTGTTGTTTTGGCTCACATGCCTACCCGGGCTCTTACCTGACCTTTATTTCCTGGTTTGTCAACCTCAGCTGCTTTGCGCGGCACAGCTGTGATTGTAAAAGCAGGATAAAAGGGCTTTTTCAACCACTGCACACCCACTGCTAAGCTGTCCGGAAAGCAAGCTGATGAGGATATACACATGTGTGCAGTTTAAATCACTGAACTGGTAGTTATACCGGTCGGATCCCACCCCTGGGAAGTATGAACCAAAGTGCTCTATATTGGTACTAGGGACTTTCTGCCCCTTCAGAAAACTCCTAAACCCAGTGCTTGGAATTGTACCTGCCTTGAAAATACATGAGTTGCTCCTTAATATTTTAGATTTCAGAAGCCTCTCAATTGAATTATTCTACCAATTTAGGAAAATATATTTATTGTTAATGTGCTTTCAAAAGACAATAAAAGCCACAGGTCCCAGTATTTTATAAAGTAATAAATTGATTTCTGTACCACTTTTAGCAGATGTCTTTATTGCCGTTATTATGAAAATTAAATGCTGCTATCAAAGAAGTATTTAAAGATCATGATGCTCTGGAAAAAATTAAGTTAAAAGTATAAGATAAGATTCAGAATGTGGTAAGATTCAGAATGTTAAAATATATAAGATACTCTGACTTTATTCCAATGAACATTATTATTTTTCATAATTCAAACAGGAATGGATTATGATTTAATTGTACATGTCTGTGATCCATAGAATTAAACATCCAAACTATGGTGCTATTACATTAAATAGCATGCTATTCCATAATTTCATTATAAATAAAGGAAAAATATATTTGCATCTCGAAATCCAAATTCATATTTTTCCAATGCAATTTCCAATCCTTAAAAGTATTATACTTCTCAAGACATACAAAGCTGCCTATATAAATATACACAGTAATGGAATTCACAAATGTATGACAGTGAAAATTGCAAAACATTTGTACACCAGCAGTGGATATAAACATGTGTTTATAAAGAAATATACACAACATGTATTTGTTAAGTGATACAAAAATGGGATAAAAGGCGTTTCATGTTTGGCAAAAAATGAAGTTGTTCACCTATTTCTAGATTCCATGAGGCACTTCAGCCCAGATGTTGAAAAGTTCAAAGACAATTTTAAAATGGAAATAAATCACGTTCATCCAAATGCGTAATAACTGTAAGGGTGAACAAATTGGTCATTATATTGAAATAGTATTCACTGTTACCATTCAAAGATTCTGAGAAAGTAGCAGTATATCCTTCTGGATATATAAAATCGTATTTCAGGAGACATAACGTCTTTAACCAAAGTTCTATCATATTTTAAGAGATCAAATTAGTTTGATCTTTAAAGGGTTTTTTCCACTTTGATCGGGTCACCGTTCTCTGTCTTCGGAGATATCTTTTCACTTTTCACTGTGTAACAGTGTACACTTCAAACTTTTAAATTAGCCCTTAAGTGTAAGTCTTTCCCTCCAACTGTCATTCACCCCCGTTTTCTTTCATCTTATCCGCAGTCTCGCTACCCAGGATCTATTCGTTTCATATGGTTCCCTTAGTGCCTTTTTGCCAGGCTTCTCGTTTCTGGTGCAGAATTTTACTTTTTTCTTTTCTTTTCAAATCTCAAACGTGTCTCCCCCCCCTTGCAATAAAACTAACCCCAATGTGAGAAAGAAATATTAAACCCTCTTTGTGTGCGCGTTATATTCCCTCTCCCCCAGGTTTTTTTTCCCCTCTTTTTAAAAAAGTACAGTGTTTCTTTAAAAGTCTCCATCTGCGTTTCCCATTTGATGCGCCTCTAAGGTTTCGTGTGATTAATCGTTGCGTACTTGGCTTTGGTTGGAGGGGCTGGGGATGCGAGTTAAGCCCTCCCTCTCTCAAATTTCTCCTCCTAAACTTGTTACTCACACCCAGACTTTAAAAAGTGTTTCCTGGGCTCAGTTGCTTCATAGCAAGGAAGCGCCCGACCTGGGAAGGAGGAGGAGGACATTGTCCTGCGGACATTAAGGAAGAATTTTGCCAAGTTTCCCGAACGAGACTCGATTCACGACCTGTTAAAAGCAGCAGCCACAGCGCCTTCTCTCCTTGGCGCTTATTTTCCGCCAAACCTCCTTGCTCTCCGACGATTTCATTCAGAAGTGCCTGCGCGCCAAAGCCGCAGAGCTCCATGGATCCACCTGTCACCAGAAGCTGCGTGAGGAATCCTCACGCTCCCTCCATTCTCTGGGAATGCCTGAGCCGCCCTCTCGGCCAGAACCGAGGATACAACGAGCAACTTCCAGCCCCTATTCTGCCCCCGAAACCAGGCTTGGGTTACGTGGATTTCTCGATCCCCTGCCAGGCTGCGGCTCCTCAGAGCCCTCCTTGCGTTGAACGCGCTTTCGAGGAACCTGACAACTCCTTCCAGCCGCCCGGCGCCTGGCACGTGGAGGCTTCTGGGAAGAAGATGCTGCCGCCGGCGGAGTTGGCTTCGGAGTCAGGGGGGTTAGAAGCGGGCCGCCCCAGACCCAGAAAAAATAACCTTCTCGGAGGGAATGTGGCAAGCGACGCTAAGAATAAAGCAGCCCAACGGAGAGTGGAAAACGCAGGTAGGTGGTTGTAGATGTGGGTTGGCCGGCTTGATTTTCATTCAGTCTTTGACTGAAGATCCTCCAGACACTTCTCTGCTCTGCATTTATATAGAATCCTTAATCATATTAGTGTGCTCTGTAAAGTGATTTTCAAAGAGATTTGTGTGCTAGATTTAGATTGCCCTTTGATACAAACTGGCTTTAAAGAGATGGAGATATCAGGATCACAAAAGAATCTTGGGAATTGTTTTGGAACAGAGAGGGACAAGATGTGATCTTCCAAGAGCTGTCAATCCTCAGTGTCCCACAAGCAGAGCGATGAAAAATGGAATTCAACAACGTTTGGAAAGCTAGGGGTTGCCATGTGTGGGTTAAGGTCCCAGGGGAAACTAGTTCTAGGGGAAATGAGAGTCCTCTTTCACTTCAGAGTGATAGCCATATAAGCATCCTTTGAATTTCTTTGAAAAATAAGTGGGACCCTAAATATCAAACTTGACCATTGCTTCCTCTCTGAAAAAAGAGAAAAGTGTAAGCTGGGCTTATTTAAAATAAGAGCATATCTGATTCCACTTTGAAATGTGACTTTTTCCAGGATATGGTAATTCCAGTTTACTGGATTACAAATTTCTACTACTGACTTCAGCCCTTTCCTAAGAGGTCTGTAGGGGGCATGCATAAGCCACATGCCTACCGTCCCTGTCCTATTGTTTCTTTTATTTTTCTTATATGTATCCATGTATTCATAACTATGTTTGTACTTATACCTATTATTTTGTAAGCAATTGACAAACCAAATAAAATAAATAAATAAATAAATTACTGTTTACTGGTTTCCAAGATTACCAGTTTGTAACCTGGAGATATTGTATAGTAATTCTCTAAAAAGAAGACTTTGAGAGAATGCCAGTTTGTCTTCTACTGCTAGAGCAAGGACACCTGAATAGAAAGGTGTGGTACAGTATTAATAATAATGTCCCATTTTCAATTCCTTCCCTTATGCAGGGAACAAGACTGCATCCTGGTTTGCTGCAGCACGTGAGTTAAGAGGTTGGTACTGAGATCAGTGGAATAATGAAGTGTTACAGTGGATGAATCCATCAAAAGAAATTACTGTACATTATTTTTACTCACAGTTTGGCAACTCTGATTTGAAAGAATTTGGCTTACACATAATCTAAAGTTAAGTTCTGCTCTCTTCTAGATGTGGCAACTCAGTGGTATGATGATATTCAGAGCACAAGTGAGTATTCTTGTTCATTTTATCGAGTTAAATGCTGATTGCACCAACCGATCTCATAAAATCTGGCAGAGAAGGTATGTTGCGGACACTATTTGCCAGGGGCCTAATTTGTTGGGTTCCAGGAGGTGAGCTTCTTGACTGTGGTGCTTGCCCTATGGAAGATTATTCCTCCCCTCCCTGAAGTCAGGTTAGCTCCATCCCTGTCTTCATTTTAGAAGTCCTTCAAGATCTGGTGGTGTCACCAGGCCTGGAGCACCAGGGGACTGAGGACATTTTTAGATGGCTGCATCATAGTTGGTTGTTTTTTTTCTAAACCAAATCCCAGCTTTTGGCAAAGTTCTGCATTTGGTTGAAGTTGGTGGTCAGAGATAAACAATCATCAGTTGCAACAGGAAGCAAATTTGGTCCAGTGGTGAAGGTAGTCAAAACACAAGAAAGTTCAAAGATCTTTTTCCTGGATACTTTAGTAGCAGATAAAAAGGAACGATTAAACCCAAATAGAGTTGATAAAATATTTTTTAGACTGTCTTTTGCCTTAAAAAGGCCAACTCCAGCCCGATTAGCCTTGAAAACATTCCAGACTTGGATGAAGTCAGTGTATGTGTACAGGAAGCATATGTTCTCCTCCTTTCTGTGTGTATGTATGTAATGTGTGTGTGTGTGTATGTGTGTGCTTGTGTGTTTGTGCACATGCGCTTTAAAGTGCAAGTACATTTCCCCTTCATCTGATACCAGATTTTCATTGCATTGTTACCAGCTGTTCTCTGTTTTTCAGGCTCCTGACCTGGTATAAGTGTATAATGAATAGGAAGCTTACTTTCCATCATTTACAATAACATTAACAAGATACTTAAGCATCCATCAGGGTATTTCTTTCTCTGTTTCAAGTGAAAGATCAGTGTTTTCTAGACTCTGCCTGCTCCCTCTTTATTTCCTCTACTACATATTATCTAATTGGAACTTTTCAAGCATCTGGAAGGTGATGTTCCATAGAAATTTTGCAGTGCTAATTTGCTTAGGTCATATTTTCTGCTTTTAGCAAACCGCATTCTAGTTTATGCATAATTTATTTTGTAGTTTTTTTCATTTTTGTTCTATAGCAATAACTTAGGATTTTTTTGATCTTTTTCTCTATTTTTGTTCCTAGCTTCAAGCTTTGTTCACACAACTTGCTGGCTACTAATTTAACTAAACCATCATTTGTTGAATCATTGAATGTAATGGGTTCATGCCATGAACTGAGCCTCCAACGACTGAGCCTAGAGTTTATGAGTGGGGGATTGTTTGTGTACTCTACTGATGGGCTTGATATCTCCTGATGGTAAACATCTTCCTTCTACAGAGAGCCAAGGTGCAATCCGTGGCAACCCTACAACTGCCTCAAAGAAAGAAACCAGCAGCTCCAAAATACGGAAGGAGCGCACTGCATTTACTAAGGACCAGTTGCGGGAGCTTGAGATGGAGTTTATTCACCACAATTATCTGACAAGGCTCCGGAGATATGAGATTTCTGTGAATCTTGATTTGACAGAAAGACAGGTGAAACTTTTCTGCTTGGTCTGCCTTCTGCCTTGGGGGATTTGGGGCAGTAGCTGAGACTGAGAAACACTGGCCTAGAGAAGGGGAAGAAGTCTGGGGATATTCAATGCCTGCTCACTTATAAATATTTTAAGTATCCCAATATTTTTAAAGGGAGTAAGAAGGATACCAATTCCAAATAATATTGACATACCTTCCTTCTAGCAGTAGAGTTTGTTTGTTTGTATCCTGCCTTTATTATTTATAATAACTCAAGGCAGCGAAAATCCAACACACCTTGCTCTCCTATTTTCCCCACAACAACAACAACAACCCTCTGAAGTAAGTTGGCCTGAGAGAGAAAGTGATTGACCCAAGGTCACCCAGCTGTCCTTCATGGTTAAGGTGGAACTAGAATTCACAGTCTCCGAGTTCCTAGCCTGATACCTTAATGATTAGGCTAGAGAATAATGCACCAGCTATTTTAAACCACAATTCCCATAAGACACCATGGCTAAGAAAAAGCTAGCTGGTTTTTGAAAACTTTTCTCTTTTCAAAGTATTTGCTTTACCATTAGCCTTAGTGCTTCCTTGTCTGTCTTGTTCTTGAGAGTGAGCTAACTGAGACTGGAGTTCGAGGATATGGGTTATCACATGACATTAAACATGATTTGTTTTAACCATATTTTGCCTAAGCCATCCTGGTCTAAGAGATGCAGAATGCTAAACCATAAACTAGTGTCTGGATTGCACATTCATCTAAAACAAAAACAACCAACGTTGTTGTTGGATGTGATGTGTAATTTCAAGTGCAATGGCTTACACATTCTGTCCTGCAAGCAAAGAGCTGAGAAAAAATGCATCTGGAATTTGCCAAGCCATCCACAGAATTCCCTTCAAAATTATGCCTGCTTGCTCTGGCAGCTTTTTACTGGTTGCTGGTAGAATGCAGGCTTTAGCAATCATTTGGTATTAATGATTACTGAAAAATAAATTGAACTAAATGCAGACTGGATGCTGAAATAGAATGGCTTGTCAGGAAACAACTTGGCACCCCTCAGATGTGCTAAAATACAACTTCCTCCCTCTGATCAGTGGGCATCTGGGTTATGAGGGGCATGATGCAAAGCTTAGGGGGGTTGCCTGGTTGGAGAAGGCTTGGTGGCTCATTCAGAGTTTTCAGGAATGTGCAATAATCTAATATCTTTTAAATGTGCTTGGTTCCAGCAATAAGAGGAGACTAATTGAAGACCCAGTGGCTGGATTCTCAATTGTTTGAAGCCATTGTTTGTTTCAACCCTGGTTTTAATAAACTGTAATGATTGGATATTGATTCTACACCTAAATCAAAGCTATAATATTATTAGATGTGTCTTAGTACAATGTATGAACCCAGCCACAGTCTAGTTCACAAAATCCTTGAATTACATTTATTCTTGTTTTATTTAGCCTTTTCTATGTGGTTGATTAAATAAATCACTGCAAATATAGCTAGTAATTCTCCCCCCACTCTCTGTAGAGGGGAACTAGGGTTCAACTGGTCTTTACACAACCTAAAGCCTTAGATTTGACTTGGAACAGGAAAACTTCCCAAGAAGCTCACAGTTATCTCAGCTTGAACATGCAGTTACATGCAGCTTAAATTAATCAGATTGCTGTCCTGTTTCTTGTACAGGTTAAGGTATGGTTTCAGAACCGCAGGATGAAATGGAAACGTGTGAAAGGACAGCCAGTGTCACCCCAGAACAACATGCAAAATATGGACCCTGCTCTCGTCTTGAGTCCAGAATAGCCTGTTCTCTAATAAACTGATCTCTACCAACCTTGTAAGAATATTGGGGATACTATTATTAAGCAAGTAATAATCCTCCTTAAGATTTATCTCATGTCTTTGATGTTGGAGGCAGGAAATAGAGCCAGTAGGGCTTCCCAGAATGATAGATTGCTTTACTATCTCTTTCTTGGAGCAAGTAAATCAAGAAGGAAAAAAGACCAGAATTGTGCAAAGTGAGATTCCCAGCAATTCTGTGGTTGAAATCAATGCTTTTTTTTAGAACAAAAATGCTGATTTGGAAACTATGTTGAGTTCAATTTACTGTTCACATGCATTGTTTGCTTAGCCTCCTGTAATCTCATAAAGGAACCTTTACAGAGATAATCTCTGGAAGTTTCCACTTGAAAACAAATGCTTGCTTCCATGAATTGGATAAGCAAGCATGTTATGTGCTTTTGACAGCAAAATCAAAAGATGGGTAAACTACCTAAGGCATTGAGGTTTATGGAAAGATGGCACAGATAGATTATCATTGCCGTTACAAAATTCACAGCTTTCACAATCCAGTTGTCCGCAAATGCTGTTTTTGTTTTGTATTTGTAGTGATTTTAAAGGATGGCCTTGAAGATCTGGTAACAAGACAACAATTGGCTAAATGTGGCTTGAGTCCAAACCCAGAAAGTGCTTTATGGACATGCTTCAAACAATCCCATCCCCTATTCATATGAAGATAAAAGGAGGAGAAAGGGAAGCATATTGATACTTGTAAGCCTCACAGCATAGAACAGGTTAAGAAGTAGAAACCATGCAGATTTATTTTTATTAGAACAGCTATAATAACACTTTTTTGCATCTCATTGGCAATTAATCAACTAATTATACCTACAGTATATTATACCTACATTAGCCACAGGGCAAGATAGGTGGAAAATAAATTTAATAATAATAATAATAAAGCATATTTTACTTGATTTAAATCTTTGTGTGCATTTTTTTAATGTTGCTTGCCCCCAAATGAATAGCCGCTATAATTTATAATGTTTTATTTTATGGATTTGCCTTATATAGAGCCAGTAGTTAGCCCATTAGAAAATGCTGCATCCCAGCTGGCCCAAATGAAGTGTTCTAATGTTCATATGTGTACGGAATTACACGATAGAGTGCTCTGTGAGAAAGCTAAATATTTGTATGCATTTTCTTCCTTCAATTCAATCATGTTTGATTCTCAGAGATGACTGAACAGGTCCCTGTAGTTTCCTTGGGAAATTTTTCAGGAAGTGGTTTTTGTCTCTGCCTCTTACCTAGAACTGAGAGAAAGTGACTTGCCCACAATTACCTAGTTCTTTGTGCCTAAAGCATTCCTGAATCCCTGTTTCCCAATTTGTAGACTGATGCCTTAACCACTACACCAAAACTATTTCTTTTGTATACAAGAGCAATTCTGAAACAAAAATGAAAAGTTTGTGCAGAATATTCACCGCCTCAGAGCAGTGAGTGTTTCAGTTCAGTTATTTTGTGAAGAAACCATTGGAGGAGTGTGATATTGTTGTTATATTTATTTTCACATATGTGGAAACTGAATATGAAGTAGAGGTTTGTAGCTTTAATTTTCCAAACCAAGTTATGTTCATCGTATTTTCTGGAGAAAACAGCAGCTATATTTCTCCTTTGCAGACAAATTTCCATCCGTTATTGCCACAGTCCTTCATATTAACACATTAGTTATCAAGTATGAAATTTTTTTAAAAATCCTTCCAGAACAGCCTACATAAAAAAAGCAGATAACCACCTGGATACTTAAGATTATGTTTCTGAACAACAGCTCTCATCAATCCAAGAAATCATGATCAATTTTAAAAGATGTTGGAAGATACTCTAAATTAGGTAGAGTGATTCTTTCAGTTTTTGGCTCCAACGCGGTGTTTTTTTTTTCATTTTTGCCTTGAACTACATTTGTCTTCCCACAAAACAATTTTATTATGTTCCTGTTTGGACTCAGATTATACCATTTTTAATTGGAGTGATAACAGATCAGAGTGATCTGTTATTTCAGGAACATCTTTGCTACTCCTCTATTAATAAATTGCTTATCATCCTCCTGAGAACGGTCTGCCAAATCTCTCACACATGGACGACCTTGTTTCTGCAGCTTACATATTGAATCTGCTATTACTCTCAGGAAGTACTTAACAGTAATTAACTTTTCTTTCTAGATTTCTATGACACACTAGCTGAATTAGAGTAAGCAGCCATACACTTCACACAAGTTACTTTGAGTACAGAATGGCAGGGATCCCTATCTCAGTTAAGAAATGACCAGGTTATTCAGTTGTAGAACATTTCTGGAGTAGCACATCTCAACTTCCTTAATGAATTCACTTATTTTCTAAGTTGATGTAATACAGTAGATCTTAAAACAAACAGGATGTGCTAAGCCATTTAAAACTAGCCAGGCTTCAAAGTTTAAGGTACTGTATCAAGTTTAAGAAACCTAATTAGGCAAATTATGTGATTCCAATTTGTGTTTCTCTTCATCATGGACAGCCTTTTGTCCACACATGCAATCAAGAGACATGGGCTATGAATCAACCTTTTGTTGTTGTTGAGAACAGAATTTCCAATCTAAGTATGTCCAACTATGTTTGTTCAGAACCATGAAGACTTAAAACTGGAGCCAATTGCAAAACAAATGTTTAGGCAGGTAAATATCTGTAAAGGTTTAATGTGTTTTGTGAATATGTTCCATCCAATAATTTGAGATTAGTATCAGAATTGAGTGCAGGCTGTTAATTTTGTTTAATTTAGTTGTATTAGCTTTATGTAAGAAACTCTCCTTGATTTATTACAAGGATATCAAGCAGGTTTTAAAAAGTCAATGCGAGTGTGCTCTGTGACAAGGAGAGCTCCTTAGATTTTTGCCAAAACAGAACAAAGAACTCTTTTCAAATTCCTTGACCTCAGTTTTTAATTTTGAAACAAATAAAAAGTAATAGTAGTAGTCTCCCTGGAGGGAATTAAACTGCAAATAAGGCACCTCTTTTTCCTTTTACTGAAGCAGAATTCTGGTCTGAACAACCAACAACCAACATTAAGACAGACTGGTGTTTGCAGCACCACGGAGAGCTCCTAGCAGAAAACTTAATGTGAGTTGGTAACTAAGCCAACTGAACTATTTATGGGCCAACAGATACAAATTTGAATTTCAGTAGGGACATTTTTCAGATATCCTTGATAGGAATTCTGTAGTTCTTTCACTGGAATCCATATTTTGCAGAAAATAGGGATGTGGGTAGAACAGCCTTCTAAAAGAACAATATTCTGGAACAAGTCCAGGGTGGCCATGAACATCTGAGTAGTCTCTGACTCTGCAGCAGCATTGCACGTCTGGGAAACCACCATTAATTATAGCTTCAAATCACTTAGGTAAATTAGCTATGATGCAGTAGAGAGGCAGTTATAATAGCAACAAATCCATTGGATTCCTAGTGCAACTTCACAAATGGAACCTTATACAGCTAGTCCTTGACTTATGACTGGTTGCTTAGCCAATAGTACAAGTTATGATGAACTCCCCCAAAAGCTACTTATAAACTGGTTTTGAAGTTCCAATAGCCCAGTCCTCATGATAACACAACCAAATTTGGGGTGCTTGGGAACTGGCTTGCATTTATGGCCTTTTGTAGCATCTGTAGTCAGATAACTGTGCTTCACAACATTTCTGCCAGAAACTTTTGGGTTTCACCCAACAACCATGATGTTAACTTTACTGCCACCACATTCACATAATAACCACTACAAAAAGATCATAAAATTAGGTTTGTCATGTGATAACCCTGTTTTATGATTGCCACAACTTACAATCATAATTGCTAGGCTCAGTTAGGGTCATTAGTCAAAAATTACCTGTACCTGGTTATCTATAGAGCATCACCTCAGAGTCTCTTGGATAACCATAGCCACTGCCCTACTCCTGCCCTAGGATTTTCAGGAGTTCTACACTTGAAATTCAGCAGTCACATTTACAAGAGCCCTCTCTGCCCCAAAACCAGCCAGTTAATTCCATATAGGTCCTCTCATTTATTAAGTCCTCAATGTGAGGCCCCTTTTTACAGGTTGACCTGGCATTCGGTAGTAGCAGCTAAAATTCCATTTCAATGACTGGTATTTGGACTGCGTTCAAATGGCTGTATGTGACACAGACACTGCCTTCTCCAAGACTGCTTTTCTCCTTTATCTACACAAAATACAGCTATTTCATACTTCTGTGGGTTCACAGTAACTTAGCCTATGTTCCTCTCATCAAGCTGTCATCGATTTCTCAGAAAAATGCAGGAACTCCAAAAACAAGAGATAGGTTCTACCCTCCCTTTCTCCGCCTTTATTTATTTTTCTGAGTATTTTTTCTTTTCACAGTTTTGCACATTTTCCCCTTAGTGGTGACCAAAGGATGGAGGAAATTGGTGTGATATTTTTAGACTTTAGGTTTTTTTTAAATTATTTTTCCCCAGTGCTGTCCTCCAAATGAATTGAGAGGACACCCATCACTCTCCCATAAGGCTCATCATGGTGGAACTGTGTCTCAAAACATCTGCAAGCATCAGTTGGGAGACAATGGTAGCCCACGTGGATATGGAACTTGAGCTGCTAATTCCTAAGGCCAGGCCTTTCACGGGAATCCAAAGGCTGAGGCCACAATATTGCTAAGCAATGGGACTGTGGTGAGGACCAAAACATTATAGAAGGCAAATAATGACTGATGATATAGTTTAGTGTTTATATCAAGTGAATTGTAATTTCTTTTAGAGCTCATGCTTAAACCAAGTTAATGGATTATGAAGGCAGAATTGTCCAGTGTGTATAAGTGACCACCCCAAGAGGATGTAGACATTTGGTCTCAAGTGGCAAGCCCAAATCAAAGGAACTTGCTGCTGATAAATAAGCCTAGGAAGCACGAAGATTCATTTTACCTCTCCCAACAGCTCCTTGGTTGAAGTACCTTTGACTCTAATTCGAACACCAAGCCTTGTGGATTACAATGTGGTGAAAGGCTTCCGGAATGGATACCTGCTGGGAAGCCCTTTGCTTGTTAATTCTGAATAAAAGTGTCCAATAAAAATACAATACTTCCTTTTCCAGGAGGTATTACTTAAGCGAACCTGACTGCTTTCCATCAGGGAGCCTGCCAGGATGCAATGGAAAGCAACGGGTTTCATTTTTCTTCCTCCACTGATGACAAAGCCACAGTAAGTTTTACTTAAACCATCTGATTTCCTACCCACCCCCTGTCTTTTTTCCTTGCTGGAGCAAAAGGTAAAACCCTTAATGAGGTTAACCTGGCTTCACAACAACAAATTGTTCCAAGAAAAGCTTCTATAAAGTATTTTATTAATCCTCCCACTGGGCCTATGAGGTAGGAGAAAAGCACAGCACTTAAAATATGAAGTTGGCATGACAGATTCCAAGCCACAAAGTCTTTTGATCCCCTTGACCCAAGGAGTTGCTCTTTATCTGTCTAAATTTGCAGCTCTCCCGGGATTCAGGAAAATAAATTCCTGTTCACTGAACATAATACATCTGGATAAACTACAATAATATGACCCAACATTAAATAATTTCTTCCTCTTGATTTCCTCTCTCTCGCCCTCTGCCCCAAATGGTAATGGATGCCAGAATAGGCTGAGGCAGACAATACTTCTTTTGAGTATAAGGTGGAGCTGGGTCTGGATTTGAAAGCTGTTCCAGAAGGGGGAAAAAGTGTGTGGGGGGGGAGATTGAATGAAAAAAGGAAATTAGGCAATGTGTTTGCAATGCAACCCCCTCTGTCCTACTCCAAAGGGAGGAGGAGCTGTTAAATGGTAGATGAACATTTGAAGTTAAAAGGTACTTTGCATGACCCATCCATCAAGCAAATAGGAAAAGAAAGAAGGGAAAATAATAATTTCAACTGGCTTTTATCCCAGGGTAGGAATGGATGGAGGGAAGGACAATCTAATTAATTTCTCGGCTGTTCATTTTTTCCCCTGCCTTCTATATTACAGCAGCAGTCAGTGGGTGGGTTTTGCAAAGCTCGGTGCTTGTGACCTTGGTTAACAAGTCAAGATTACACAGCCTGCAAACTTTGTTTATACATAGGTGACAAGTAAGGACCCATATACATGGAGCACATATTCTCACACTTCTACCTGGTATGTAGTTCTTATTAATTTTATTAAGCTTCCTGACTTATATTTATTTGTTCTGGGATAATTTGTGCTAAATGGCTATGCAGATGGACATGTTTGTAATCTGTTATTTATTGATAGAATGGAAGAACTTTCATTTTCAAATGTTCAAAGAACATTGCAGTATTCTTTTAGGACTTCACCTATCTCTATTCCACACACACCCCTCAACACTAATCCCATAAATAGATTGGCCTGTGAGGGTGAGGATTCCAAAACTACCCAATGTTGCAAGCTTCTATATCTAGAAGCAAACTTGCATTTGCCTAGTCCTAGTCTATCTTAACCAACCTATACTATCCTGCCATCATACCAGAGCTCAGCTCTTGTGCCATTGCAGAGAATTGGGGTATATATTGTTCCAACTCCAATATTGCTAGAAGCCAGCAGGACAGGCAAGCCATATGGTAGTCATTCAATCTGCATTCGGGAACATTTTCCTAAGCAGCAAGATGTTCTCAAGTTCTGAGCTGGTTCCATCCAAGTTCTCTGACAATGGGATTCTCTTAGTAAGTTATCCTAGTCTGAACTGAGACTTTCTTGGGCAACAAAAATCTCCCTTGCTCAGGTGCATTTTGCACTTGGGATGGTCTTGTACTGAGTTAGTAATCTATGGGCTGCCAATTGGGGGCTCTCAGAGGCCACCCCATTTCAGCTGTACTCCTCTAGCAATACTTTGGGTCACCAATGTTTCTTTTGCTGAAAAGAAAAAGACATTAGCTCATGGTTAGACATGTTTTGTAGACATGTAGCCCATGTAGATGTGTAAGACATGTAGCCCATGGCTGGAAAAAGTTTGCCAAATGCTGTAATACACAAACTATAGTGCTCTGGTTACTTTCTGGCTAAATATCCATTTTAAACATTTGTAGAATGGAGCATAAAAGCTACAATTTTATAATAAATATGCATTTGAAAACCTGCTTTAACTCATCCCCATTATCCAATTGTGTCTGCTGGGTAAGCAGCGTAGGTTGTCCTTACTCTCATTTTGGATGGCAGCCCCTGGTATTTTCTTGCCAAATGTTGCTATTTGCATTTTTTAAAAATGTGTGAATTAAAAGCAGGGCTATATTTATTGTGATTGTACAACATGCTTGTCTGAGACATCCTTTTCATGGGTTTACATCTCTCCAATCCATAATGCAGCAATTATTATTTATGTAAATAAATAAATAAATAAATTTTATGAAATTTCTGTGCAGCCTAGCTCCTCTACAAGGTGACTCAGGGCAGCTTACAATGATTAGGAGGATCGGTTGTCCCAGTCATTGCAAAGATGACTTCGCTTTCCACTTCCTGGTACTTTTCTCCCTCTCTATTAGAATTGTACCTAAAGGAATCTATGATAATGCATTCAGAGCTGAGCCTCTTACTGAATTGAGAGAAAGAAATCCCACTTACAGATTTCTGTCCCTTTTGTGTTGGAGATGATGATGGTGAAAACTGAAATGGCCCTGGAAAGTCATTTTCATGTGGACTCTCTGGGACTTCATCTTAAATGTTGAGAGGAAAAGGTTATTAATTCCTCAATTTGAATAACATGGTTGATGGGGTCATTTGTTAGCCTCGGACAAAAAGGGTGCACTTACCACTCTGAGGGTTGTTGGAGTGGGTCATTTTGTTTTGTTGGAAATCAAAGTTCTTTTGTAGAAAAATTAAACCTGCATGCTTTGAAATAAGGCAGGAGGAATTGATCTGAGATTATGGAGAGCAGATTAACTTTGCTTTGTCTAAGATAGCAGGCTGGCTGGGGGATTCTGGGAGTTGAAGTCCATAGATCTTAAAGTGGTCGTTGAGAAACACTAATGTAGAGGGAATAGGAAATGGGGTTAAAAATTAGGAGGAAGAGGTGCTGTTCAGGCAACAATCAGATTAAGTGGGACTTTAGTTTGTTTCAACAATCTAATTTCTAATATGTTTCAGGCCCTTCCTAACTCACACAAAACAAGAATGGAGAGGAAGGAAGTACAGCCAGACATGTGAGATTCTGTTATTATAGCTGTTCCAATAAAATTAATTCTGACCTGTGTTGGCATTAATTTCTAGTCTGGATTACTTTGTAGAAAAGACAGATGGAAAGGAATTGTTATCCAACAATGGGAAAATGCTGTTTTCCAAGTTTTATTCTGTATCTGTTTGTAAAGCACTAATAGTGATGGGGATGTGATTAAAAACATAGGGAATTAGGAGAGTTACAATCAACAATGGTTGTGTTCCATATTAGCATTCTTGGAATACCCCCACCTGATTGGTCCAAACGGACTACTCTGTGATTGGTGGAAAGAACAGCAGTGATTGGCTCGTAATGAATCAACTGCGATTGGACGCGCCGATCGTGGGAGATTCAAAGAGCCGTCATTGGTTGCAAACCGCCTGCAATCCCTACATGAAGGGCTGCTGCAGTTCGCAGGTCCAGCACAGATCTATATACCAAATAAAGAGCTGAACAGTCACCCTGGTCTCGAGTCTCTTTTTCCCGCGATTGAACACTGGCGATGAGGGTGGGATCCTGAGACAAGAGACCAGTTGAGCATGTGGCACCCAGAGCTGAACGACCGACACGATGGCCGGCAGCAACACGCCACCCGCACCCTACAACCAGGCAGCCGAGGACTGGGAATCATACCTCGATCAATTCCTCATGTTCCTCGAGAGCAATAATCTGAAGGACGCCAACGGTCAGAGAAAAAGAGCTGTGTTCCTGACACACTGCGGGCCCGCAGTGTTCAAGATGGCCAAGGTGCTGGCCAAGCACCGAGACGTGAAGGAGATGGACTGGGCAGACCTCGACCAGATACTTTGAAACCATGACGCACCGGCCGTCCCCAACCTCATCCGACGGCATGAGTTCTACTGATGGGACCAGAAGAAGGGGAGAGCATCAGGGATTTTGTGGTGGCCCTGAGGAGCATCGGGGGTGCGTGTGGCTTCTCCGACATGGACAAGGCTCTGAGGGACTACATGGTTCTCGGATTAAGGGATCCCACGCTCCAGAGCAGGCTGATGGCTCAAACAGACATCACCATCACTGAAGCCAACGCCGAAGCCACCGCATCCAAGGCCGCCAAGAAGTCAGCAGCCAAGATGAGCCAGATGAATGCAATGGACCGGCAAGAAACCACGGGGGCCAACCCATCATCGGAAAAAAGACTGGAAGCAAGCCACAAAGCCATGACAACACACCACAAGGATATAGAGTCCTCCCCCGAGACCGATGACGAGGAGGCCGAAATCCACTGACTACAGTCCAAATGAGACCGGTGGGACCAGAGAGGTCGCAAGTCGGGGTTTCAGTGCGCCAGGTGCGGAGGAGACCACCCCCGCTCAGAGTGCGGGTTCCTAGATGCCATTTGCCGGCACTGTGAGAAGCGGGGGCACATCGCCAAGGCCTGCCGCAACAAACGGAGTTACAGCCCCAGGCGACACAACAACACTCCCCCCAGGAACTGGGACAAGCACACAGAGAGCTGTTGTAGCTGTGACAGGTGAAGCAAGCGACTCAGTGAAGCCCGGCGCAGAGAGGAAACACATCAAACAGTCACCATCAGGCACTCCAACACCTCGGACTCCCGAAAGGTGCGCGTGCTGGTCGGCATCAAAGGCCGGCAGTGCGACATGGAGGTAGACTCCAGATCCTACCTCTCCATGGTGTTGTGGGACATGATTAAACGGTTAGTGCCCAGCATCCACAGGCAAGAGCTGGAGAACCAGAAACTAACACTTAAGGACTACAAGGGGAACCGGATCCCCGTGGTAGGGATTGGACACTTCCACATCACATTAAAGGGATAGGAAAAAATACTGCCCCTCACCATCATGGACAGAGATCACCCGAGCCTGCTGGGACTGGAATGGTTCGCACCTTTGGGGATCGAGGTGAGGGGCATCCACCACATTGAGGAAGCAGACTGGGAGGAAGAGTTCATGAAGGACTTCCAGGATGTCTTTGACGGATGCTTAGGCAAGTACCGGGGGTCCCAATATCATTTAATGTGAACCCCAATATTGCCCCAATCTGCCTAAAACCGAGGTGAGTCCCATTCGCCCTCAAGCCTAAAATTGGTGAGCAATTGGACAAGCTCATCGTGCAAGGGGTCCTGGAGCCGATCGATCATGCCCAGTGGGAAACCCCAATAGTCACCCCAATTAAGCCGGATGGGTCAGTGAGAATCTGCGGTGACTACAAGGCCACCCGCAACCACGTGCTGCAGCAGAGTGCTTACCCTGTCCCGGTAGTACAGCACCTCCTACACTCACTGGGGGGAGGAAAAGTCTTCACAAAACTCGACCTGGCGCAGGCATACCAGCAGCTGCCAGTCGATGCCGAGACTGCAGAGGCGCAAACCATCGTGACCCACTGGGGAGCATTTCGTTGCAAGAGACTCCAATTTGGAGTCAGCGTGGCACCAGGGGTGTCCCAGAGTTTAATGGAACGACTATTGCAGGAAATAAAAGGGATGGTGGCTTACTTCAATGATGTCTTGGTGTCAGTGAAAAACAAAAGTCAATTGGGAAGCCGCCTAAGGGAAGTCCTAAAAAAATTCAAAGACGCAGGACTTAAAGTAAAAAAGGAAAAGTGCCAACTATGCCCTGAAAAAGTAGAGTTCCCGGGGTACCTGGTCGACAAAAACGGAATCCACCCAACAGAGAAAAAAATTAAAGCTATCAAGGAAGCCCCAAGACCACAAAATAAAGTGGAGTTTCAGGCTTTCCTAGGACTGATTAACTTTTACAATGTTTTCCTGCCACAGAAGGCAACAACGGTGGAACCACTTCATAGACTACTGGACAAGACAGCCACCTGGTCCTGGGGAAAGCAGGAACAAAACGCATTCCAGAAAATAAAAGACTTCCTCACATCGGAATCAGTCCTCATTCAGTATAGTGAAACCCTACCACTGACGGTGACCTGCAACGCCTCACCATTCGGCATTGGAGCCATCCTGAGCCACACTCTGCCAGACAGGAGAGAACCGCCAATTGCATATTTCTCCAAGACACTGTCCAGGGCTGAGAGGAATTACAGCCAGCTCAACAAAGAGGCGCTAGCAGCGATCACTCGCATGAAGCAGTTTCATGAGTACCTATACGGTAGGAACTTTTCACTTATCACCGATCACAAACCACTCCTGGGGATCCTGGCAGGGAACAAGGCCACCCCTAACATCTTGTCACCACGGATGACGAGGTGTTCCGAGTTCCTTGCTGCCTACAACTATCAATTAATACACCGCCCCAGGAAAAGCATCTTGCATGCAGACGCACTAAGCTGCGTTCCCTTGCCGGACCTGGAAGACGACCCGGCACCCACCACATCCACCCTACAAATAGAGACACTGCCCAACCCACCAATGACCGCGTCAGACATTGCCAGAGAGACTATCAAGGACAGAAAACTGGCGCGAGTCTTGAACTGGGTAGAAAAAGGGTGGCCGGAAACCGAGGGTGGTGACCAGTTTAAACCATTCCAGAACCGGCAGACTGAACTATTTACCCAAAAGGGATGTATATTATGGGGGTGGTTTAGGGTGGTGGTTCCGGAAACATTGCAAACAAGGGTATTGGGCATGCTGCACGAGGGTCACCCAGGCATCGTAAAGATGAAATCCCTAGCCAGGAGCTACGTCTGGTGGCTGAGAATGGACAAAACCATAGAAACATGGGTGGCAACATGCAACAAATGCCAAATATCCAGACCAACCCCCCCCTCCGCGCCAACCCTCGAATGGGAAACATCCAGGGGCCCCTGGTCAAGGGTCCACATAGACTTTGCGGGACTCACCAAAGGGCACACATTTCTAATAATGGTTGACGCCTACTCAAACTGGTTAGAGGTGAGCGTCATGCAATCTACCACCACAGAAGCGGTCATAAAAAAACTAACCAAACTGTTTGCTACCCATGGACTACCGGACTTGCTGGTGTCTGACAAGAGCCCGCAGTTCACAGCATTGGCATTCAAACAATTTCCCGCCGAACGGGGCATATGGCATGCATTGACAGCGCCCGCTCACCCAGCGGCGAATGGGAGGGCAGAATGAATGGTTAGGTACACAAAAGATGCATTAGAAAAAATAGACACCGGAAACATACATGACAAAATTAATAAACTACTGACAATACAACACACAACACCCAACTCGAAAACCAACAAAAGCCCAGCAGAGCTCCTAATGGGCAGAAAACTATGATCTCACCTAGACAGGCTGCACCCAACATATAATTGCAAAAAACCACCAGATTCATCTAGCAGGTACTGCACATTTAAACCAGGAGACACAGTCTATGCAAAAAAATTTGGGGGGGACCCACTCTGGGTACCAGCCCAAATAACCCAGGTGACAGGCCCCTGGTCGTACCAGCTAAACACAGATGATGGAAGAAGCTGGGAACGACACATCGATCAACTAAGGTCGAGAACAACCGCCGACAACACAAGCAACGCGCAAACACCACAAATAAACTTTAATAAAAAAACCAGAGGGGGGGGAGAAACCCCAAACATTAATCAAGAGGGAGGAGAAAATCCTCCCAGAACGCAACCAATCGAACAATCACAACCCACACCAATAAACAAGAAAAGAAACCAGCAATACTTACCAGCAGATGACGGTGGCAGAAGAGAACCAGCAGAGGACCACCAACACGAAGCCTTGCCTGGAAGGAGCAGCCAAGCCAGTTCAACCAGCCTGGAAAACCCGGGCGGGAACAACAGAGTCGACAACTTGACCGACCCCGGTAGACCGGGTGGGAGTTGCAGCGAAAGGCCTGACTCACCCTTCCAGGCGGTTCCATCAAGAAGGACAGGAGAGACAAGGATCCCGTCCGAACCAGCCAAAGACCACGCCACAACTGAGCTGCGCAGGTCAAGTAGACGTGTTAAAAGTCCCGTCTACCTATGGGATTATGTCATGTAGGTTGGACTAAACCAAGAGGGGAGGGATGTTCCATATTAGCATTCTTGGAATACCCTCACCTGATTGGTCCAAACGGACTACTCTGTGATTGGTGGAAAGAACAGCAGTGATTGGCTCGTAATGAATTAACTGCGATTGGCCGCACCGATTGTGAGAGATTCAAAGAGCCGTCATTGGTTGCGAGCTGCTGGCAATCCCTATATGAAGGGCTGCCGCGGCTCACAAGTCCAGCACAGATCTATATACCAAATAAAGAGCTGAACAGTCACCCTGGTCTCGAGTCTCTTTTTCCCGTGATCAAACAGGTTGAGACCACTAGAAGTGCAAGGACCAGAATGTTGACATCTCCCTTGACACCCAAAGTGGTAAAAGAGAAGGAGGAGGAGGAGAAGTTGATAGAGTAGAGAAAAAAAGAAAAGAAGAGGCAGCATGACGGATAAAGAAGGGAGCCAGCAAAGCCTTCACTCTCTTGTCTACATCCCTTATCCTTTTGGGGGCTTTGGATTAACCCTTCAACACATTTGATTTGATGTTTCTCTCCACACAGTGTTCTAAATCCCTCCCCACCCCAATGACGACGATAATGTATGAACAGTGTTGTGAAGATGACTATCCTATAATCATGGAAGTGAAGGAGATGGAGAAACCAATCAGCAATTTCCACAACAACACTCATTGGGTCCAATGCTCTTTTTGGTATCTTCCTTCTACGACCAGAGGAAAAATTTAGATCAGCCTCAGAACTAGGCTAAAGTGTTGTTGGATTGTTTGTTTTTGCAATGTGATGAAAATGACTGAAATAGGAGAAAGAACAGCAGTGAGAACAATGAAACTTGCCCTGATATTTTCAAAAACTTATTTTATACACGTGTTTGTTGTACTTCGTAATCATGCTTTCTTTCCACGGATTTCATCATATCGAGATATAAGCAAATGTTTCAGATTTTTTCCAATTGGTAGCTCCCAAATGTTTTGAAATTGAAGTCTATAAATTCCTTCTGCTTTATCTCATTTCCATTTCTATTAGTGCTTTGCAAACAGATACAAAAGAAAACTTGGAAAACAGCATTTTCCCATTGTGGGACAGCAGTGCCTTTCATTGGTTGTGTTCACACAACATACCTAACCAGAACAACTAAAACTCAGCAGATGCATTCACATACAACGTTAGACTTCCTTAGTGGTAACCAAAGTTGGTTTTGTTTTGTGGGTTCAAGCATACCGTTTAAAATCAACTTGCCTGGCCAATTTATGACTCAGCATGCTATGCAAACTCCAACAAATGGTTTCATTTGTTAAAGTCAGGTTAACCAAATTGTGTGAAGAGAGCTACTATGTTTATAGTCAAAAGTCTGAGTGCAGATTGAAATCTTGCCCTGAAACTGACAGCTTCAGTCTGTAGCAAGAGATCATTTTTCAGCGCATAGGGTCTCTCTCGCTGATGTCATTGGAAAGATTAAGTTCTTTTCTTTTCCCTTTCCTCCCGTCAGATATGAATCTGTCTTATTATATGACTGTCAAAAGCTAATGTTTAGTTAAGGAGGGCAAAGGTTAATCTGCAGCAGGTGCCCACTTCTTTCTGTGAAGAATCAATCTGCCCTTACTATTATGCATGGCTCAACATCTGGGCCGAAACTGCAGGGCATCCCTTGGTACAAGGGGACCCCCTTAGAGGGGGAATTTAACAATCAAGCACATCTTAGTTATTATCAGCATTTCCTGATCCACTTTTGCGCAGTTAATCCACCCTTGTTAATGCTAGGGTTTGCAAGCAGTGGGGTGGGGGTGGGGGTGGGGGGAGACTCATTATTTTTAATTTTTGAAGTTCATCCAAATGAAGTGGGGTACTCTTTCCTCGGTAGGCAGCTGAAATGTTGCAAAATTTCAGAACCTTCATTCTATGCACGCTAACATATAAATATAAAAATGCTACATTGAATCTATTTCTGGCAGGAAATATAGGACCCCATAAAAGCATTCATGCTATTGACAGGGCAGCTGGTGTCAGCTAGTTTTTTAAATATTTTATAACGTTGCAAAGTTTGAGAAGCCCTAAGTGAATTCATAAGCAAAGTCATGCCACTGCTAACTCAGGACTTAATGGCCTCTTCCTCTACAGGGTTCAAACAAGGCTGCCTACAGATGGCAACCAGGATAGTGCGATTGAAGCCCTGTCAGTTCTTATGTGCAATATACAAAATAAATCAATAAATGCATAAAAGTGGCAGAAGCTTTGATCACACTGTCCCAGTTACCTCTCTGAATTTTTTTTAACCATATCCCGAGACATCAATCCATAAGTTGGTGGACTTCAGCCTCGCCAGATGGGCCTCCCAGAGTTTCCAGCTGGACTGTCCTGTGAATTACTTCCTATTTCAAAATGTGGTGAGATCTACCTGTGTTTGCAATCATTAATCCTTTCGCAATCTCTTCTGCGCTATCAAAATTCTAATAAATATTTATGTATCTTTGATAATAATTTCTCATCTGGGTCCCAAAGGTGCTTTTTCAAGAGACAACTGGGCTTTCTGATTTTTTTCTTTCAAGATTTTGCTTCTCATCCAAGAATCTTCTTCAGTTCTGACTGGATGGTCGGGAATGGAAGGATTTATACTTCTTGCAGACAGCTGGTCATCGGCATTCTTTTAGCAAGTTGTTAAAAGCCACCTGGAGGTTTATTTGTGCCATCAGGGTCACCTGAGTGGTGCAAATGGGTGGTGGAGCCTTCTTGGAATTGTTGAAATGACCGTGTCATACACTGGAGACAGATGATATCCCCCCCCTGTTAAGAGAGGTCTGTTCAATTTTGACGTGGATGGTTTCTTTGATCCTTTTTATAAACTAGTGGTCCTTTCTGTCCAAAACGTGGACTTTTCTGTCTTCAAAAGAGTGGTCTTTGTCTTTTAAATGGACAACTGAATCTAGTCTTGATGGGTTTGTTCTCCTGTGTTATGCCACGCCACTTCATAAGCATAGCTGGGGAATTTAGGAGTTGAAGTCTACACGTTTTAAATTTGCAAAGGTTAAGAAACCCTGATCTGTATTTTTTTTTCATCCCAGATATGGTAATCTTATCCATTGGATTATTCACAGGTACCCTGAGGTGCCAGCATCATCTTGGATTTTCGTCTGTCATAGCAGAAGATCCTGTCCTTCTATGCAACTTTTGAGGTCTTACTTTTCAAACCATTCTGTACAATAGAAACATTTAGTCACGGCTTAGTTTACACAAAACCTGAGCTATTGGGCTACTAGATCTGAGCTGCAAAAATCCAGATGCCCATTTGATGCCAGATTTTTGCTACCACATAGTAATCTTCTGGAAGATTGTAATCATTAACACATCTTCATTATTGTTTTTAGGTCCAAAAACACCACTTAGAAACATGTACATTAAAATTACCATTAAGACTAAAAAGGAGACATAACATGCAATAAAATTAATAACAGTGCAAATAACAGTGGTGGTCACCAAAATTAGCCCTAATCTTCCTCTCCCTTAAAGCACAAATCACTCAGCTTGGAAAGATACATCAGAGTATTGGTTTAATAGAAGAAGTGACAGATAAGCATCATACTCTTTACCAGGGTAATTCTCTAAAATGGAATAGAGTTATGTCTTAGATTCCCTCTAAAGAGAACAACAAAAGAATACATACAGTGGTGGGATTCAAATAACTTAACAACCGGTTCACCCAGGGTCAGGTTGGCTATCACAGGAGGCTCGTCCCACATATGTGGAGGAACTGGAAGATAGGGATGTGAACCGGATAAATCCCACCATTGAATATACCGTTTAAGGATTCCACTGAGGGTATAAAGACCTCAGAAAGCAGTGTGTTCAACTAACCAAGGTGAAGACCCAGCAAAACAATGGCATGTTCCATTGATGAGATCTATGAACTGCGGAATATAAACCAGATAGTCCAAGCTATACTGAAATGTATTTAGATTGAGGGTGTTAACCAGTTGATGCTAGTTATTGTAGTTTAGTCAGGAGAGTAAACCAAGGTTAACCAAAGCATCATTGTGTGATGTATCAATCCAGTTACTTTATTTTTTCTTTGTTTATATGTAGCAACATGTGACTCTTAGCAACATTGGCTTCCATTGGTTGCCAGGACCCAACACTTCTAGAAGGCACTAAGGTATGGAAAACTGTTCTAGGATGAAATATTTCTTATTATTTTGTTACTTTTCCTTCTCATCTGCTACCATAATAATATGATATTCTCTCTTTCTTTTGTCCATCAGCTCTGGACTAATTTTAATATGTCCTTATTTGTGCCTTTAGCCATTATATTAAAATCAAAGTTTGGCTTTGATTTCTGAAAGTAAGTAAAAAGCATGGGAATTGTAGTACACATGTTTTGCCATAAAATGCCACAGCTTGTGGATTCTTAAAGACTGGTTTATATTTAGGAACAATTTTTTTTGCTTAAACTTTTTTTCATTGGATGCCATCCTCAGGATTACAATATTTAAAATATTCCTACTACAAGGAAGGAAGGAAGGAAGGAAGGAAGGAAGGAAGGAAGGAAGGAAGGAAGGAAGGAAGGAAAATATGACAAGAAAAAACAGACATCACATGAGTGTTCCCACATGAAGTTTCCTAGCAGACTATAGTGAGCAAATTCTTGCTTGAGCAAATTCTCCTGTCTTAAACGTGCTTGAAAAATGAAAAAATGCCTGCTCTCCTGCTCCAGAAATGGGTGGTCTTGGAGGAAATGTTTGAGTGAAAAGAAGATGCTACCATGTTAATTTTATTTATTTGTTAGATTTATCTCCTGTTTTTATTCTAAAAGCTTCTAGCAGCGCACAAAATTTCTTCCTACTTCCATCTTAGCTCACAACTCCTCTCTGAAGTAGATTCGCTGAGAGCTGGACACAGGTTCATGTCACTCCATGAAATTCATGGCAGGATGGAGATTTAAATCAGCGCCTTCTGTTCTAATCATACACTTTCCAATATTGTAATATATTTAATTTTACTAATGGAATGTGAATATGGTGTAACTTTTTTAGACAAGCAGTGGAAGGAAAGCTATGTGTTTTTTTAAAAAGTCTTTTGCTTAAAAAGATAGATTTCAAAAGCAAATGTATGATTATGGTTAAAAAATGAACCTAAGCTTCAGTGTTGTCAGCCTGTGAATTTCTGTGAAAATGTTTCAATTTGTGATTCGCGGCTATTTTTCTATGAAGTCATATGCCTGTGTTAGAAAGGAGACTAAAATAAGGTTAAGACCTTCCTTCTATTAGGAGATTTATATTCTCTGCTAGAAATAGCAGACGGAAAGGGAAAGGAATAAGTATGTGGGATGTGCTGACAATTGCAGCACTTGGAGAAAAGCTTGACTCCATGGCTGTTTTCCGTCTCCAGATGTTCACGGGTGCTGTTTGTTGTGCTGCCATCTTTTACCCATGCCAAGAAAAAAGAAAGAAAGGAAATAGGATGTAATACAGCACTTGGAAAACAATGTCAAGTTTATAACCTCTGGATTTGGATGCAGACCGAAAACCAGGAATTTGGCAAAGGAATTGCTTTGCTAGTCTGGGGTATCTTGACATGCATAATTTTAGAAAGCAAAATTTGTTCGTTCTCAAGATATATGACTGAAGAAGGAAGATGTTAGTTGTGTATGCAGTGTGCCACAATTCACAACTGAAAATGGTTGCCTTATAGAAGTCTCACCTTTTGTCCAGCTTGAGCTTATCCTTATCTGCTCCAGATGGGCAAAAGGTTTGGTGAAATTATATTTTTGGCTCTTTTTATTTCTTTCAAAGGGGTGGCACTGGTGCCATTTTGTCTACTTCCATGATGATCTAGACACTGTTGGCCATCATGACAAATCTAGGTTTGTTGTTAGCTCTGACATCCATTTGCAGCACTAAACAAGGATAGAGATTGCTCACTGTTGTTGCACTCTTCACCCCGTGCTTCTCACCCGTGCTTCTCATCCCATGTTTCTGCAAAACTTTAGCCTTAGACTGTCTACGGTTGACCTCATCCCATTCCTAAGAGGTCTGTAAGGGGCATGCATAAACGCACCAGTGTGCCTACCACCCCTGTCCTAATGTTCCCTTTTATTCGTATCTATTTCATGTATTAATAATCATGTTTATACTTATATTTGTATCTAACACATGCTTGACAAAATAAATAAATAAAATAGACAGACAGACAGACAGACAGACAGATAGATAGATAGATGATAGATAGATAGATAGATAGATAGATAGATAGATAGATAGATAGATAGATAGATAGATAGAACCAGCTGGGCTCTTTTGGCACGTACTTCTTCAGAAGAACGCCAAAGCTGGTATAACTTGAGGATTCACAGGCATGGAGCACCTCTGTTACTGAGATCTGTTACAAGCAGCTTGACAGCTTGGGTAGATGTTCCATCCCAAGCAGTTGTCTCCAGCTGCTGAATCTCATCCCACTCCTCATTAAAGAGTCAGTCTGGAGCAGCAGTGAAAGTGCTGGAGTAGAAACTGGGAGACTGTGAGTTCTAGTTCTCCTTTAAGCAGAAAAGCCAGATTGGTGTTTGGAGTCAGCCACACTTTCTCTCAGCCCAACTCATCTCACAGGCTTGTTGTTGTAGATCAGGAGTGTCAAACTTGATTTCATGGAGGGCTGCATCAGAGTTGTGTTTGACTTTGGGCGGGGCCCAGCTTGACATCCGTTTTTGATGACAACAGCCTTCTGCACCTCTCTGCCAGTGAGCTTGGGGGTGCACCAGAGGTGGTATTCAGCAAGTTCTGACCAGTTCTGGAGAACTGGGAGCAGAAATTTGGAGTAGTTCGGAGAACCAGCAAATACTTCTGATTGGCCTCACCCCCATCTATTCTCTGCCTCCCGAGTCCCAACTGATTGGCTGGGTCTTCTTTGATTGCCCTGCATAGGAGAACGGAGCTGAAAAGCAGGTTAGTGGGGTGGGGAGGAAATGGAGATTTTGCAGAACCGGTAGTAAATGTTTTTGTAAACAATAAGGACAAGTGACTTCTGCTGGCCTTATTATTATGGCAGAACAGCACACTGCAATCAGGAGAAAAGCTGCTGGCATACTTTAATATGACTGTGCGGAAGTGTTTGGAATTGACAATGCAGAGCATTAGTTCATTCACTACTTCGCTAAGATAACTTCCGCCAACTCATTTTGGTTGTCTGATGCGTGAACCCAAGTTCAAACCTTAGCAGTTTATGTATTAAGACTGTCTTGCCAACTGATACATAACGCCAGATCTTATCCAAGTCAAATTCCCTCATATAAGGCCCATTCAGGTTTGTGAAATGCCTGGCACCTAAAAGGGAGCTGTGCTTTCTTTTTCCATTAACAAGTAAGGAGAAACATCTGTTTGGCGAATGAATATCATTTAAAAAAGAAACATAGAAAATAAAACAATAATTCCAGAAGATTTTTGAAGCCAATAAGCAGTAACCAAAATACTGCTGGGAAACTGGAGAGAAGAATGGGGGTGGGGGGATGAGCTGGAACCGTCTTCGTATTGTGGGTGTCTGTAATTCCCTTGAGTTTCTCCTCCTCCTCCTCCTCCCCCACCAAATAATAGATATATCAGAGCTTATGCACAAAGGTGTTCACTTGCTGACAGAGCTAATCATATGTATCATATGAAGGGCATCACCTTCAATAATTTAGGCCAGAGTCTTGCTCTACAGGCATTGGGGTAAGATGGGGGTGAGAATGGGGACTAGTTTTCTCTCTGGAGGATCTTGGCTAACTCCTTGGGAATGCAAAAACAGTTCCTCCCTGCCTCTGCAAGGCCTTCACATCCCAACAACTTCCCCCAAATCCCCACAGCCGTCCTTCCTGTTGGATTCCAGATGGATGACATTTTCCTGGCTGGGATTTAAGCTTCTTGGCCTCTGTTGTAGCTGCTTTTTTTTTTTCTTTCTCTGAATCCCAGTAAATCATTAGTGGAAGTCCAGACTGACATTCGTAGAAGTAGACCTTGCTCTTGGGGGAGGCCTTTCCTTAAAGTGAAAACAGAAAGAAAAACTGAAGCGTGTGCTTGAGAAGGGAGCATGGCTTCCTCTCTTGATGGGACAGTCCTGAATAAAAGGACTTCGGGGGTTGGTTTTCTGAGAACCGGGATCAGTGTAAACATGCAATGTCCCCATTAACTCTCGGCTTCTTTGCACAGCCTGCCACTTTGGAAGACTGCCATTTTACAAGTGATCAGAATTAATTATGGGGAGACCCCATTGGGCAGTTTGTAAGCCATTTTCTTTTACCAGAGTACTCTAGTAGGGCTATTCTCAGGAGTGGGATTCAAATTTCTTAATAACTGGTTCTGTGGGCATGGCCTAATTTGTGGGTGTGGCTTGGTGGTCACGTGACTGGCTGAGCATGGCTTGCATGTAAATATTTATGTAAATATTGATTTTTTTTATATGTATAAAAAAGAGCAACTTTCACCCAAAATCAGGCAAAGCAGATTGAGTTGCTTGCAGAATCACAGATTCACTCACAGATCTACCTTTCTGCAATCTGCTGCCTGAGTCTGCACTGGAAAATAGAAGCTTTAGTCCTAAGGAAGTTTCAGCTCTGCTCTCAGGCCACTTCTCCCCCACCTCCCAACCCCCTGAATCCAGGGGTGGGATTCTACCGGTTCGCACCTATTCGGTAGAACCAGTTGTTAACATTCTATGCAGTTTGGAGAACCGGTTGTTAGAAGAAATTACTGGCCTAATCCTGTAAGGAAGGCAGGAAGGAAACATTCTGGTGTTGCTTATAGAAACTGCCTCTCAGTTAACTCTTATTACATTCTTGGCAGGCCTAGACTTCCTGTCTCAGGAACTTCTCTGGAGTTTTTTTCCCTCCTTTGCTGGTACTTTGCTTGTGTGGAGTGACCATTTAAAGTTACAATGGCACTGAAAAAAGTGACTTATGACCATTTTTCACACTTACAACTGTTGCAGCATCCTCACAGTCATGAGAGGCCAGGCAAGGAGATGTGTGCCTCGAGGTGAGTGATATTGAGTTGGCCACGCCCAGCCAATAACATGACCACCAAGCCACACCCACCAACTAAGCCATGCCCACAGAACTGGTTGTTGAAATAGTTGAATCCCAGCCCTGCCTGAATACCACCCCTGACTGGGCCTCAAGGAAGCCTCCTGGGCGAAGGCAAAGCAGGTCAACAGCTATTTAGATTAGCTAGAAAGCAGAAATCTGACAGGAGGAGAGGGGCCAGCCAGTGCCACGATTTGCTGGTTCTCTGAACTGCACCGCATCATAGCAACCTGTTCTTTAGGACTGGTCCGAACTGGTAGAATCCCACCCCTGGCTATTCTCTCCCATACTCTAATGGCTGTGTAGGTCCCAGGGGAAAATGTTATTAAGAACCAAGGTGTCCACAGGTGATGGTTAAAAAAACCAAACCAAACCCAATCCTAAGATGACGGAGCTGAAGCTGCCCTGTTTTTGTGCATTGTATGCAACATGCATGAAAGGCACATTTAGAGCATTGGTCTCACTATCTCAGCCAACTTCTTGATTTTGGGCACCACACCTGCTAGGAACTATAATTCTGACCCATTCATCAAGGTAGAAAAATGAACCCCAAAGTAATAGGAGCTAAGAAGATTTTGGGGGGAGATGGTGGGATGTAGTATAGAATAACGTGGGAAGCTTTTGGGTTCATGCTCTTTCCAAGTATTTGCAATTCCCAATTCAGAGGCAATTCAATTCAGAGGCAATGACTTCTGAAAAGCACAAATGGAAGATTAAATTGGAGTTTCTCCTCCCCCACCCTTCTCTTAGGAATTGGGAGGAAGGAAGGAAGAAGAAACACTATTGCGGTAACAAAAAGGAGACACTATCATTGAAAAAGAATAAATTCATATTTATTTAATTTGTCTTACAGTATTTATACACTGGGTCTTCAACAGCCTGTGGTCAATACATAACATAAGACAGATCTACAATCTATAATAAACTAGTAATACTGTAAGTTGAATTTATTTATTTGATTTTTTTTTATCCTTTATTACTTAATGAGTAATTCAAGGTTCTCACATATATAATATTCCTTCCTCCTCCTATTTTTTTCCACAACAACAATTCTTTGAGGTAGGTTGGGCTGAGATAGAATGACTGGCCTAAAGCACCCAGCTGGTTTTCAAGTGGGACTAGAACTAAAAAGGACTAAAAAGGAAAAAAAAGAACAGACCCAGGAAACTACAGGCCAATCAGCCTAACATCAATATCCAGGAAATACTGGAAAAGATAATAAAAACACAGATCTGCCAACATCTAGAAAGAAGTAAAGTAATAACTAGCAGTCAGCACGGGTTTGTTAAGAACAGATCATGCCAATCCAATCTGATTTCATTCTTCAACATAGTGACTAAATTAGTAGACCAGTGAAATATTGTAGACATAATATATTTAGAATTCAGCAAGGCATTTGACAATGTAGACCAGGGGTGTCCAACCTTGGCAACTTTAAGACTTGTGGACTTCAACAAAGCTGGCTGAGGAACTCTGGAAGTTGAAGTCCACAAGTCTTAAAGTTGCCAAGGTTGGACACCCCTGAAGTAGACCATAACCTACTTTTTGGTAAGCTAGAAAAAAGCGGGATAGATAGCACCACCATCAGATGGATTTGCAATTGGCTGACAAACCATACTCAAAGAGTAGCCCTTAATGGGTTTAAGTCTATATGGAGGGAAATAAGCAGCGGGATGGCACAAGGTTCGGTCTTAGGCCCAGTACTCTTCAATATCTTCATTAACAACATAGATGAGGGAATAGAAGGGGAACTTATCAAATTTATAGATGATACTTTGCTGGCAGGAATAGCTAATACCCAAGAAGATAGGCTCCAGATCGAAATGGATCTTGACAGACTAGGACACTAGGCCATGTTTAACAAAATGAAATTCAATGTAGAGAAAAGTAAAGTCCTACACTTAGGCAAGAAAAACCAAAAGTATGCATATGGGCTGGGTGAAACCAGGCTTAATAGCAGTAACTGTGAGAGGGATATTGAAGTCTTAGTGGACAACCAGCTAAATATGAGCCAGCCGTGTGCAGCAGCAGCCAAAAAAGCTAATGCAATCCTAAGTTGCATTAACAGAGGGATACAATCAAGATCAAGTGCAGAGATAGTATTTAGCAGGTTCTGACCAGTTCTGGAGAACCAGTAGTGGAAATTTTGAGTAGTTCGGAGAACTGGCAAATCCCACTTCTGACTGGAGATTTTTCAGTATCCTTCCCCTGCCACTCCCACCCACAGAACCGGTAGTAAAAATTTTTGAATCCCACCACTAAGTGGGGTACTAATACCACTCTATAAAGCCTTAGTAAGACCACACCTAGAGTACTGCATCCAGTTTTGGTCACCATACTATAAAAATGATGTTGAGATTCTAGAAAAAGTGCAGAGAAGAGCAGCCAGGATGATTAGGGGACTGGAGACTAAACATATGAAGAACGGTTGCAGGAACTGGGCTTGACTAGTCTAGTAAAGAGAAGGACCAGGGGAGACATGATAGGGGTCTTCTAATATCTGAGGGGCTGCCACAGGGAGGAAGGGGTCAAGCTATTTTCTAAAGTGCCTGTAGGCCAGACAAGGAATAATGGATGGAAACTGAACAAGGAGAGATTTAACCTGGAAATAAGGGGAAACTTTCTGACAGTGAGAACAATCAACCAATGGAACAGCTTGCCCTCGGAAGTTGTGGGAGCGCCATCACTTGAGGCTTTAAAGAAGAGATTGGACTCCCATCTGTCAGAAATGGTATAGAGTCTCCTGCTTGGGCGGGGGGTTGGACTAGATGACCTACAAGGCCCCTTCCAACTCTGATTATCTATTATCTGTTAACTCCCAATCTCCTGGTTTCTAGGCCAGATCCTGCTACTCCAACTGGCTCTCTGCTACACGGAGAGTGATCAGCCAGTCATGAATGATCAGTCACAAACCCTTCATGGCTATTAAAAAGCCAGGGTTGACAGTATTTTGGAAACATGAGAAAGGTATGTTCCAGGTGTATTTCTGAAGGCAGAATATTTCACCCTTGAGACTATTATGAAAAAGCTGACCTCTTGGCCCTCCTGTCTCCTACTTATGTCATTCACACAGAAATGGAAAAGTAGACAATTTATCTGCAAATACTTTTCCCCACAGTGGGAGGAATGACCCCCGTGAAGAAAACTGTCTGCTAGGTTTTACCTGTCCAACTATCCCATATACTAGAAGTCCTTGATTTATAACCATAATTGAAACAAGAATTCCTACCAGGGCAGATGTTAAGTCAGTCATGTCCAATTTTACAATCTTTCTTTTTTACCACAGTTACCACATATTAAGCAAATTTCTGCAGTTGCTAAGCGAATCATAAGACTGGCAAGTGAATCCAGCTTCCTCATTGGCTTTGCCTTTCAAAAGCTGCATAAGAAAATGGCGGCTGCTAATCACATGACTATGGGATGCTGTAGCTGTCATAAATACATGCCAGTTGCCAAGCATCCTAATTTTCATGACCTGACCCTGGAGATGCCACAATGGTCGTAAGTGCGAGGATCAGTAGTAAGTCACTTTTTTTCACTACAACTTCAAATGATTGCTAAATGAATGGTTGTGAATTGCGGATTATCTGTAGTCTATCTTCTTATATTAGAGAGAGAAATCTCAATTTTGCTCACAAGAAAGATGAGAAATTGTCCCAATTTTACAGGTGAAGAACTGAAGTGGCAACAGTGGTCTTCTCCACACATGAACCAGCAGGGGTATCTTCATTATAAACCCAGTATATGACGTACAGTCTCAAGGTTTGTTTTTATGATTTCATGCTGATAATACAATTGCTTTGTCTTGGCATCAAATATCCTCAAGTGCCGAGCTTCTCAACTTCAACAACTTTTAAGATGTGTGAACTCAACTTCCAGAATTCCTCAGCCAGCCATGCATCTTAAAAGTTGTTGAGGTTGAGAAATACTACCAAATGTATATTTATAAAGAGTATATTCGAAATATTAATTATTTTCCTGCTTCCTATTGCTCCCAATGCTGCCATCTACTGGCAGTAAAAGCCATTGCCCTCTAACACACAGTAGCAGAGCTTCCAACTGCGAACTCTTAAACACTTGGAGAGAATCCGACCAAACCAGCTGTCAGAAGATGCTGTTCCTTTTGTCCTTGTTCAAAACTTTAAACAGGAAAATGATAATTTTGGTGAGGGGGCATAATATTAAAACCAGATGTCAGAAGATGCTGTTCCTTTCGTCCTTTTTCAAAACATAAAACAGAAAGTGATAGTTCGGTGAGAGGGAGTAATATTAAAAGAGAAGGTTTTCATTGTTTCCTTAAATTATTTCCTAAACACAGATTCTCCTTCTTTTTCCCCACAGCATTTTTTCCATATAAGGAGTGCTGATACATGGATAAATGTGGGTGACTATTTCTTGGTAGGCCTCGACTTAGGAAAGATCACTTAGCTAATGTTTGAAGTTACATGGGACCTCCGCGCCAAAGGTTCTTGTGACCATGATTCAAAATTACAATGGCTGTCCCCTCCTTCCCAAAGTTATGTGATTGCATTTTGGGTGCTCGGTAACTAGCCAGCATTTATGACAATTTATAGTCTCCAATGGTCATATGACTGTGATTTACACTGTTTTCTGGAAAAACTTGCCCATTGCAGACAATGTGCTGTCCCACTCAATCACATGCACACGTAACAGTGGTTTAGTTGTTTATTAATATTCTCCAGCAATTCCGCTCACCAAAACTCAGAACTGTACCAACTGAGTCCAGTCAAAAGCAGACCCCACCTACCCCACAATGCTAGGCCACAGAGCAATTAGTCCACAAGGCACTTGAAAGTTTCCCAAACAGGACAAACCCACTGAGAAAAATTAAATCCACAACACAAGAGGGTTCACAAGGCAAGAAAAATCCAGAGTTCAGAAGGCACGATCCAAGTCAAGACATGGTGTCAATCCAAAGCAAAGTAGAGATCACAACAACCAGAGAACACACTGTTAGGAAATGAACGTGTTGCTCCCAGCATTGCCTGCATCTGTCCACTGTGCTAAATAGCCACTTTCTGGTGCAGCCCACCAAGAAGGGTGAGGTTGCCTCCTCACGAGTAATCAGGCTGACTTTCAGTGCTCCTGCCATTTCTCTGCTTTACGCGTTCTCGGATCAGCTCGGAACTCGGCTGCAGTTCCATGCTTTTTCCCACCGGAAGCTCAGGGCTGTCCTGGTGTAGCCGCACTTCAGCCAAAGCCCTCTCAGGTGGCTGCTTCGAGCCATTGCCCAACTCTTCCCCAAGACATGCCTGGAACTAGTTCGTCCTCCTTTGAACTGATATCTGGAAAGGTATCTGGGGAAGATCTAATACTTAGAAGCTCTAAAGGCTTAGACCACACCTAGACTACACCTAGAATACTGTGTCCAGTTTTGGTCACCACACTATAAAAATGAGATTCTAGAAAAAGTGCAGAGAAGAGCAACCAGGATGATTAAGGGACTGGAGGCTAAAGTTCCATGCTTTTTCCCACCAGAAGCTCAGGGCTGTCCTGGTGAAGCTGCACTTCAGCCAAAGCCCTCTCAGATGGCTGCTCTGAGCCATTGCCCAACTTTTTTTCAAGAAAGAAAGAAAAGGGTTAGGATTAGGTTTAGGGGTTAGGGTTAGGGTTAGGATGATTAGGGGACTGGAGGCTAAAATATACGATGAACAGTTGCAGGAACTGAGTGTCATGCCCCTATCGGAATCTGATTCAGAGGGGGAGGCCGAGCAGCTGACAGGGAGTGGGAGTGTGGCTCCATTGGCTGTGGAAGAAACTGGGGATGGGCAAAGGCTGGCTGGGCAGAACAGGGGAGAGGTAGAGCAAGAGAGAGGGAATTTGGAGGAAGATCCAGGTCCACCTCCACTTCATCCTTGGGCATGCAGGGAGGAACGGAGAAGGGAGCAACATGAGTTGTGTGGCTTACAGGGGAGGAAAGGGCCCTGATTTCCTTCATTAGCTGCAGCTGGGAACACAGTGTTTAAAAAGGGAAGCTGCGCATAGCAAAGTTGTTGGGAGCAAATCATGAATTATCTGGTCTCATCGAGGCTTATCTGGGTTCCTGGCGTCTTCCCAATTGTGTGTGTTTTGCTGGGCTTTCAAGTCTGTAATTCCTTCTCCTGTCCTGTCAAGTTAATTACTGCAACGTGGTTTGTATGGATTTTTATTTACAATTTGTATGTACTTTGTTTTCAGACTGAATTTCCTCCACTTAAAGACTGTTCTTGGGAGAGATTTTTCTCCAGCTGAAGGTAACCTGGACATTGAGGGCAAAGTTGGAGGTACTTAAGGGACTCTTCTTATTTATATGACTGTGTTGCCTTTATGCCATGCCCGGGTCATCACACTGGGTATGGCTAGTCTAGTGAAGAGAAAGACCAGGGAAGACATGTGTTCCAATATTTGAGGGGCTCCCACAGAGAGGAAGGGGTCAAGCTATTTTTCAAGGCACCTGAAGGCCAGACAAGGAATAATGGATGGAAAGTGATCAAGGAGAGATTCATCCTAGAAATAAGGAGAAATTTTCTGACAGTGAAAACAATCAACCATTGGAACAGCTTACCTTTGGAAGTTGTGGGAGCTTCATCATTGGAGGCTTTCAAGAAGAGATTGGACTGCCGTTTGTCAGAAATGGTGTAGGGTCTCCTGCTTTGGTGGGGGTTGGACTAGATGACCTATTAGGTCCCTTTCAACTCTGTTACTTTGAATTGTCCGGGGAGAGTCATCACACACAAGTTTGCTTAACAAACCCCAGCATTAATGACCATAGTATTTGCTTAATGATCATGGTGTTCATTTTCAAGAGTCAAATTCATTTATCACCCTAAAAATGTCATAAAATCAGGTCAGCAACATGGGTGCCTTGACTTATGACCATCATGATATATGTCAGAAATTCTGGGCTCCATTATGATCATAAAATTAATTGTTTTTCACAAAATATTCTTTTCTTTAGTGCTTGAAGCTGGAAATTTAGAGCAGCAATATTCTGCAGAGAAACAAGTTAAATTATTTTCTAAATTGTTATTTTGATCTGTATCAGTTTCCCATCACTTTTTATTCCCCCCTTTCCACACACCCCTTCTGTGTGCATCTTCTAATGGTAAATGATTTGGTCATTTTGATGAAATTAGCCAACACTAATTTGGCCAGCATCTGGATGTGAAATCTGTTGAGAAAGAGCATCTTCAACCTCTTTTGCACAGAATCCTCTGCTTGGAAAAAAAGGTAAGAAAAACCAATAACCAGTTCAATCAGTTTTTTAAAATTTTCTTTGGCTTTATTTTCTTTGTGGCTCATGCATAACGTAGTTACTGGCTTACCTTATTTAGGGGATTTGAATAGTTAATAGAACCAGAAACTAGTAAACAAAGTTCATACTATACTCAAAATAACCAACAGGAAAAACAAAAACAATACCTGAACTAGGTTAGTAACTGCTCTGGTTAAATGTGCTTTATGAACTTAGCCCTTCTGTAGGTTAATTTCTATATTGAACTTCTATACTGTATATATATATCAGTTGCTTATATCCCAATCTTTTTCTCATAGATCAATTTCCTCTAAATCTTTTGTTTATTTATTTATTTTTATATTCCCCTTTGCTCACAGAATTCAGGTTGTACAGATGAGTCTTTTATAATGCTTTTATTGCTTTTCAAAAATAGAAAGTTAAAATATGAAATTACAACAAAAATGGAAAACAGGGAAAGGGGACAATAGGGAAAATTTAAAAATGACACACACACAAAATATACCCAGCCCTCTTCAATATAGATACAATTATAGAGGTTTTTTTTCTCACCTTTTCCCCATAATAACAAGCCTATGACAGCTGAGAATTAGAGATAAATCTAAACTCACCCTGTGATCAAACAAGGATTTGAACTATATTTCCAACACCAACCACCATTAGGCAAAAAGTTGGACAGGTAAGAACTTAGAAGGGTTTGTCCCTTTGCTTTCCTGGCACACTAATTGGGGCCACAGACACCAGCAGAAATTGTCAGTGCATAGAACTTCTGTCCATAAAATTATCAGAATAACAGAGTTGGAAGGGACCTTGGAGGTCTTCTAGTCCAGCCCCCTGCTCCAGTAGGGGACCCTATACTATTCCAGACAAGTGGCTGTCCAGGCTCCTTTTAAAAGCCTCCAGGGATGGAGCACCACAACTTCTGGAGGCAACCCATCCCACTGATTGTTATCACTGTTAGAAAATTTCTCTTTAGTTCTAGATTGTTTCTCTCCTTGATTAGTTTCCATCCATTGTTTCTTGTCCTGCCTTCAGATGCTTTGTGCAATAGGTTGACCCGCTCTTCTTTGTGGCCGTCTCTCAAATATTGGAGCGCTGCTATTATGACATCCCTAGTTGTTCTTTTTACTAGACTAGTCATATCCAATTTCTGCAACTGTTCTTCATGTGTTTTAGCCTCCAGCCCTCTAATCATATTTGATGTCTCTACATCTTTCTAATAACATGATGACCAATTCAAAGAAGAAAACTGGGTGAATATCTCTCTTCAATATTGCAGATATCTATGACTATTAGTCATATTCAGGGACATTCAGGAGAAAATAAAATGGCATCCGATCCAATAATCAGATTACTGAGCCAAATATTTTGTAAAAGAAGGAGCCCATCAGCAATGGTCCTGCAAGGATGCTGAAACTATACCAGGTGCTTAAGAATGCAGGCTGTTGCAAGGAAACCATCCTATAAAGCAGGCTTGTCATTTGCCAGGGTGGGCTATCGAATATTTGAATGACACTAGATAGCAGCAGCAACGAGATACAGCAAATTCTCTCTGTGATTCCATTAGGTTTTAAAGTATACTGATTTTTTCCAGATTAAGATCTGGTAACTAGATACTCAAGCTTGTGTGATTCTTCTCCATTCAACTGATTAACAGTCCGTGTCATAGCGTGGGCAGAGACCAGGGCACAAGAGCATCTCCTATTTTTTTTGGTCTTAATTTTCTCCCCTTTTTCCAACATATGAGGTGGGGAGTGGGGGGAGTCAAGAGGAAACCAGAAGCAAGTTGAAACCATAGCTATTGGAATAGTGCCCTCTTGTGGATCATCAGTGCTAATGTATTAGCCAAGGCTTTGCTTTTACCAGCTTAATTATAGCCTATAATGATTGGTAAAGGTAAAGGTTCCCCTCACACATAGGTGCTAGCCATTTCCGGCTCTAGGGGACGGCGCTTATCTCTGTGCTTTGATTAGAGAGGGAATTAAAACTTCGTTTTTTCTTTTACAAAGCGCTTTCTTTCATTTGAGTCAAGCATATTTCCCACCCTTTCATATGTAGATGAGAATGCTCCAGGAATTATCCCTATCCACTATGGCACCAGCCCTTTTGAAATTTAGATCTTAAGGAGTATAGTTTGCATTAGAAGTGTTCTAGGTTAAAAATTGCACGGCTATGATTAGCAAATCAGGATAACAAAACTGAAGACATTTATGCAAGATCATGAATAGATAATTTACGGAAAAGAGTGAAGAGCCTCTGGTTTTTCAGATGCTGAAATGTAATCGTCAGGGATGACAATCATTAAAATCCAGCAACATTTGGAGTTATCATGGGTTCTCTGCACCCTCCATAAGATACTTTACCATTTTATTGAGGCTAGTGTCATTGAGGAACTTTCAGGGAATGTGATTTGACTAAAACAAAATGTAGGTTTAAGTTTCCTCCTTTTTCTGTATTTATGTTCCTAATTCAGATTAGGATCCTACCTGCTTACAAATAAGTAATTAAAAAGCAAAATGAAACATGATATGAATTAGATGGAACATATAATTTAACCCTCTGGTATGCAATATATTGAGCTTATTGTACTTCACTGTAACTATGAATCCCAGATTAACATTTCCACAAACAAGCATTTTAGTGATTGCTTTCACAAGTGTTGCAGCACTCAGTATGTGAAACTCAGAAGGTATAACTGAATCAGACAAATGAATTTTCAACCTTTTATCTGCTTTAGATTCCACAGAGCTCCTCATTAGTAAGCTGCATTATCAGCTCAGTCCAGATCACAAGTATTTCTCTGTGTGTTGAATTTCATTTGAAAGAAATCAGTTTTTTTAAAAAATAAAATAAAGAAAATGTAAAACAAATTTGGATTTGGACCATTTGCAAATCAACAGGATTGGCCTTTCCAAGGTCTAAATTTGAATTTTTCAGGCAACATTATGAAAAGAGGATGGACATGTTTTAAAATAGAGGAACACAACATATTTTGTGAACTGCAAAAATTTGGAGGGGAGCAGCCCCCCAAATCTCTACAAATATCCTCATATTGAATTTTTTTGTGCCTGGGAAAAAAAAGCTTGCAATCTGGGTGAACCAAAAACCTAAGTGAACAGATGGCTTTTTAATAAACCAAATGTGGTTGTTTGTTTTTACTTGGCCTGCTTTATTAATGTGCAGCCTACAGTAAGTGATCAAGGTGGCCTCCAGTCTCAAAAAAACAAAACAAAACAAAAACCACACCCCCTCGTGTAAAGCCTGTGTGGCTACAGGTGAATGTTACCTGGGCATTACTCTCTTAAGTAAAGAGAAAGGGGAAAGAAATAATCCAGGGTGTATCCATCTCTAATGGAAAACTTTGAGCTCTTAAACACATTTGCACAGCTTGATGGCTCTTTTCCAAGTAGAAGTGGCTGTTAAATGAAAGGTCCTTTTGATGCTTATCATAATGTGAACTTCATCCTCCATCGATTTTTCTTTTTATTGGCTATCGCTTCCTCTTTCTACAAGAGAGCTATTAACTGGGTCACTTTTCCAATGAAACTTAAAGGGTGATTCATTCTGTTTTAATGGGGGTTCCTCTAAATTGGGATGGTAGGAAAAGAGGTACTAGCGGGCAGGCTCCTCTTACACCTGCCAGAGGTCTGTTTTCCGGTAGAATGGCTCATATTTCATAGATGAAGATCCACTTTTCAGAAAAGTTCTCTGCTGGACTGCCCACTTTAAAGCAAGGGAGAGCAGGAAGGCTTAGGAGCTGCTGGTTACCACTTGGGAAGCAGATTGATTGGGAATACCTTGGAACAGCAGTGAGAGCCAATTGCATTGCATTTGTGTTGGAGTGATCTGTATTGGAATGGCCAATGACCTTTGGCCACAGGACTGCATGGGGACCCTTTGAAGGAATATAGACCTGGTCTTGGGAAAGTGGAAGGGATGAGGGAGCTATTAAATGACTTGCAGAAAATATTATTTAGTCTTGAAAAAGAGGCAAGTGTAAGAAAGAATCTTAAAATGACCCACTGTGTTTTTGTTTGATATAAGATTTTATTTGGTATAAGTTTGGTATAAAGGTAGAGAAAAACTCCAGCAGGAATGACTTTGTTATTCTATACAAACAACATTCCTACAACAATAAAACCCTTCCTTGACCCTTCCTTCCATTTTATTTATTTATTTATTGGAGCACAGCCTCAAGTACAACCTTTGAATTGAATAAAGGTGATATGATTTTGGACTCTACTTATATTCTTTACAAAATCTGTGCAAATATCCATCTTTGACAGACTTGTGCATTGTATAAATGCTAAGTATTGATCTGGATTTATAGAGGGAGATTAATAAGCAGAATGTATGTTATGTATGTTAGGGGGCGTGCATAAGTGCACCAACGTGCCTATTGTCCCTGTCCTATTGTTTCTTTTTATTTTTCTTATATGTATCCATTTCATGTATTCATAACTATGTTTATACTTATACTTGTTATCTTATAATCCCTTGACAAATAAATAAATAAAAATAAAATAAATCATATTATGTCTCAATCTATAGATTATTGGTGATCAAAAGAGTTTAAACAAGTAAGTTTGATGTAAATGAACTGCAATATTTGAACTCAGTGAAAATATGAGGGAATGTATGTATGTATGTATATATGTATGTGTAAGAAGTATTACTTTTAAAAAAATTATTCAAATTAATTATTTTTCTTAATGTACTTTAACATTTGTAGGAAAATACAATTTGTGTATGATATATGAATAATGATTTTTGAACCAATTTAACTGCTTCTGCACTTAATGCTACATGGAAAATGTATGAAAATGTTGTATTGTAGATATACTTTTGACTGACTTAGCCATTACAGTGAATTAGAATGTAGTTTTTAATTCTGTGAGAAACCCAGTTTAAAAACAGAATCTAAACATTGGTTTTGGGAAATACACTAGGCCTCTCATATTATTTTAGATCAACTCAATTATGAAAAGGTCATTTTTGACACATTTAGAGAATTTAAAAGAAGCACCCAAGACAAATTGAGTCTTGAATTGACCTGGTTGCTGAGATTTTAATAACAAAATCTAAAGTAGAATGCATTGTTAAAAATAATCCGCATGTCCAGTTTAAAAGAAATCATTAAAAACTCTCTTCAAAGTAGTGCCAAAATATATTTAAATACACTGCAGATGGCAGAAGTTGAGAGTACATTTGTGATGTACTGGATTTTTTTTTTTTGTACATATATAGAGACATTGGCATTACTTCATATGAACCATGTATGGGGGAAAGGTTTGAATGTTGCCTCTTTAAAGTCTTTTACAGATAAAGGAATTTGCCACAGGAACTTTGGGCCAGTTTCTGCCTGATCTACTTTAGAGCACATGTTTTTCTTTTTAAAGGTGTTCCATGCTCATCTGAAGCTGTAAATCATTTTTCTGAGGACTCTTTTCCACTACAAAGATTCTGCACTTGCTTGTTTTAGTGCTTCCTGAGTCACTGCCCTTTAGTGCCCCGCAGCCAGAGCCCCCAGTTCTATCTTACCAGATAGCATCAATTAACAGTCTGCTCTATCACAATAAAACTATCGCCCACCCCTAAATAAGTCTTTTTAATTGCTTTCCTGCATTCTAACATTTTGCAGAAAGGCTTCAGCGCTGTAAAGTTATGGCATTTAATTTCTCAAAGTGGTTAAGTGTTTAATGGCTTCCTTCCTGCATGTAAAGTGCCATTTGTATGATGTCACAATGATATTGCTGCACCACTAAACGAATAGACTGTTGGCTAAAATATTATTGAAAAATTAGTCCAGCCCAAAACTGCCAAAATTTCCAGGAACTCCCAGAAATGTCAGGTACATTTGGGAAAATTCTTTGCCAGAATCGCTATTAGGACATTTTGAAACTGTATGATTTTGGGATGGAAAAATAGGGTAACTTGCAGATGGATCTATGGGTTAACCTGGAAATTGATTTATGGGTTAGTGTACCTGGATGGATGGATGGGTCGATAGGTAGATCTGTAGATATAATGGTGGGAATGATCTTGAGGAAGAAGGTGAGAGATGCTGCCTAGGGAACAATAAAATAAAATAGGGGAGGAGCCCACAGTCACTTAAATTTCAGAGAAATTTTTTTTAGGAAGGATTCATCCTAAATTGATCAGGCTGTAAAAAGAGGTGGTAGAACATTTGTGGTTTCACACTTGCAATATTTTGCTTGTTAATGTTGCCTTATAACAAAGTAGAACTAACTCGTCTAATGATATTTCCTGTCTAAATTATCTGAAAGAGCTGACAGTTGGTTAACTTGGAGAAGACAAGTTGCTTTGGCTATTGCTCTGGCTATTAATAATCTGCACCCTCTCTCCCAAATATGTGTTTTCCAGATATTTTAAATTTCAATCTTCATCATTTGAGAAAATGTCCATGTTGTGTTAGGTCTGATGCAGATAACAGATAATCAGAGTTGGAAGGGATCTTGGTCATCTAGTCCAACTCCCCGCCCAAGCAGGAGACCCTACACCATTTCTGACAGATGGGAGTCCAATCTCTTCTTGAAAGCCTCAAGTGATGGCGCTCCCACAACTTCCGAGGACAAGCTGTTCCCTTGGTTGATTGTTCTCACTGTCAGAAAGTTTCCCCTTATTTCCAGGCTAAATCTCTCCTTGTACAGTTTCCACCCATTATTCCTTTTCTGGCCTATAGGCGCTTTAGAAAATAGATTGACATTGACCCTTTCCTCTCTGAGGCAGCCCCTTAAATATTGGGATACTGCTATCATGTCACCCTTAGTCCTTTTTAGTCCTTCTACACTAGCCATGCAGGTTAAAACTGAATTCATCTGGAGTAATAGTGAAAGGGACTTTGGAGTGCTAGTGGAGGACCTCTTAAATATGAGCCAGCAGTGAATGGCAGCAGCCAAAAAGGCTAATGCAATCCTTGATTGTATAAATAGAGGCATAAAATCAAAATTGTATGATGTATATATACTTTATAAAGCCTTAGTAAGGCCACACCTGGAATTCTGCATCCAGTTTTGGTCACCACGATACAAAAGATGTTGAGACTTTAGAAAAAGTGCAGAGAAGAGCAGCTAGGATGATTAAAGGCCTGAAGACTAAAACATAGAAGAATGGTTGCAGGAACTGGGTATGGCTAGTGTAGAAGGACTAAGGGTGAGATGATAGCAGTATTCCAGTATTTGAGGAGCTGCCATAAAGAAAGCACCAGAAGGCAAGACGAGAAACAATGGATGGAAACTAATCAAGGAGAGAAGAAACCTAGAATTAAGGAGAAACTTCCTATCAGTGAGGACAATTAACCAGTAGAACATCTTGTCTTCAGAACAAATGTTCTCCTTAGTTTCATCACTGGAGGTTTTTAAGAAGGAACTGGATAGCTACCTGTTTCAAATTGTATACTGTTAGATCAGGTAGATCGGGTTCATTGGGACGCGAGACTCACAGTGAACAGTCAGCTCTTTATTTAGTATTGAGTTCTGAACAACAAATGTGAGCCGCGTGGCTTTTCTTATAGCACTGGCCGGCGGCCCGGTGGCCAATGACAGCGCTTTGAATCTCCCACGATCGGCTCAGCCGATTGCGGTAAATCCTTAGTGCACCAATCACATTCTTTTAGTCAGCCAATCGGGTTGCGGTCTGTGCGGACCAATCAGAGTACAGGATTTGGAGAATGTTAATATAGAACACCCCGCCTCTTGGTTTTGCCCGACGGAGCGTGGTGACATAGTCGCGCAGGTAGGCGGGGCTTCATACCTGCCTAGTTGACTTGCGTGGCTCAGTATGTGTTTGGTTGCCGACCGGTTTGGACGGGCTCCTCGTCACTCTCAAACCCTTCGATGGAACCGCCTGGAAGGGTGAGCCGGGCCTATGGCTGCAACTCCCACCCGGTCTACCCGGGTCGGTCGAGTTGCCGGCTGCGCTGTTCCTGCCCGGTCTTTCTGGGCTGGTTGAACTGGCTTGGCTGCTCCTTCCAGGTGAAGCTCCCATCTGCAACGGTTCGAGGTTTTCTGGTGAGTATGGTTGGTTTATTGCTTGGGGTTGGCTTGTTCTGGTTGGGGGGTCTGCCTGCGTTTGGGGGGGTCTGCCTGCGTTTTAGGCCTTTCTTCTTCCCCTTGCTTGGTTGTTGAGGTTTCCCCCCCTCTGGTTTCTTTAGTTGTTTGCAGGGTCTCTGGGCTGTTAGCGGTTAGTCTTGACCGTAACTGGTCGATGTGCCGCTTCCAGCTTCTTCCATCGGTGGTTTGCAGTTGGTATGATTGGGGGCCCGTTACCTGGATAATTTGTGCCGGTACCCAGAGTGGGTCTCCCATGAAATTTTTTGCGTAGATGGTGTCTCCAATGTTAAATGTTCGATGCCTACTGGATGAGTCTGGGTTTTTTTTCTGGGTTGTATGTGGGGTGCAGTCGGTCTAGTGGGGACCTTAATTTTCTGCCCATCAGTAGCTCTGCTGGGCTTTTATTCGTGGTTGTGTTGGGTGTAATGTGCTGTATGAATAGCATTTTATTTATTTTTTCTTGTATTTCGCTGGTTTCTATTTTTTGGATGGTTTTTTTGTGTATTGAACCATGCGCTCCGCCTGCCTGTTCACCGCCGGGTGAGTGGGCAAAGTTAAGGCGTGCCTTATTCCCCATTTGGCCAGGTATTTTTCAAATGCTAGTGCCGTGAACTGTAGCCCGTTGTCCAACATTAGCACATCTGGCAACCCGTGTGTCATGAAAAGTTTGTTCAGTTTATTTATGATGGCTTCCGTTGTTGTTGTTTTCATGGTGTTTACTTCCAACCAGTTGGAGTAAGCATCCACGGTGATGAGAAATGTGTGTCCCTTGGTGGGCCCAGCAAAGTCTATGTGGATTCGCGACCAGGGGCCTCTGGGGGTTTCCCATTCCAGGACTGGTGCGGCGGGGTGGTGGTGGACCTAGTCTCCTGGCACGTTTTGCAACTGGCTACCCACGTCTCGATTTGCTTGTCCATCTCTGGCCACCAAGCATAGCTCCTGGCCAGGGCTTTCATCTTGACAATGCCCGGGTGCCCCTCATGCAGCATCACTAGTACCCTTTTTTGTAATGTTTCTGGTATAACCACCCAGTCTCCCCAAAGTATGCACCCCTTCTGTGAGAACAGTTCGGTTTGCCGGTTCCTGAAGGCTTTGAAATGTTCATTGTCGTCGCTTTCTGGCAATCCTCTCTCTACCTAGCTCAAGACCCGCACCAGCCATTTGTCTTTATTTCTTTCTCGGGCAATGTCTGGCGCGGTCAGGAGTGAGCTGGGTAGAGTCTCTATTTGCAGGGTTGTTGTTGTGGGTGCTGGGTCATCCTCCAGGTCTGGTAGGGGGGATCGGCTCAATGCGTCTGCGTGCGAAATGTCTTTGCCGGGCCGGTATGTCAGCTCATAGCTGTAGGCAGCAAGGAACTCGGACCACCTTGTCATCCTGGGTGACATGATGTTCAGGGTGGCCTTGTCCCCTGCCAATATCCCTAGCAACGGTTTGTGATCTGTAACGATTGAAAAGGTCCTACCATAGAGGTACTCGTGGAACCTTTTCACCCCGGAGATGATTGCTAGGGCTTCATTGTCCAGATGGCTGTAATTCCTCTCCGGCTTGGACAGCATTCTCGAGAAGAAGGTGATGGGTGCTTCTTTCCCATTCGGTAATGTGTGGCTGAGGATTGCCCCGGTGCCAAAGGGTGATGTGTCGCATGTTACCGTCAGTGGCAAGGTCTCGCTATACTGGATGAGGACTGCGTCTGATGTTAGCAGGTTTTTGGTCTGTTGAAATGCGTTTTCCTCCCGCTTCCCCCAAGTCCAGGTGGCTGTTTTATCCAACAGCCTATGCAAAGGTTCCGCTGCGGTCACCTTTTGGGGTAGGAAAACATTATAAAAGTTAATGAGTCCCCAAAACGCCTGCAGTTCCGCCTTATTCTTTGGTGTGGGGGCTTCCTTGGTGGCTCTAACTTTTTTCCCGGTGGGGTGGATTCCGTGTTGGTCTAGGAGATACCCCAAGAATTCGACCCTCTCGGTGCAGAGTTGGCATTTCCCTTTTTTAACTTTAAGGCCAGAGTCTTTGAATCTCTGCGGCACTGCCCTTAGGCAGGTTTCCAATTGTTTTTTGTTGGCGGCTGCCACCAGCACATCATCAAAGTAGGGCACCACTCCTTTTATTACCTGGAGAAGTCTTTCCATGAGGCTCTGGAAGACTCCTGGTGCGACGCTGACTCCGAATTGGAGTTGGTTGCATTGGAAAGATCCCCGGTGTGTAACAATCGTTTGCGCCTCAGTGGTTTTGGCGTCGACCGGCAGCTGCTGGTAGGCTTGAGCCAGGTTGAGCTTTGTGAAGACCCGGCCTCCCCCCAGTGAGTGCAGAAGGTGCTGTACCACTGGGATGGGGTAGGCACTTTGCTGCAGGGCATGGTTGAGGGTAGCCTTATAGTCACCACAGATTCTTATGGAGCCATCCGGTTTGATGGGGGTGACTATGGGTGTTTCCCAGCGGGCATGGTCAATTGGCTCTAAGACCCCTTGTGCGATGAGCTTTTCTAGCTGTTCATCGATTTTGGGTTTGAGCGCAAATGGCACTCGCCGTGGTTTAAGGCGGATTGGGGCAACGTTTGGGTTAAGGTTGAAGGAGAAAGGGGCCCCTTGGTACTTGCCTAGGTGTCATCGAAGACCTCCTGGAAGTCCCTCATGAGAGCCACTTCCCAGTCTGCCTCGTCGGTGTAGTGAACGCCCGTCACCTGAATTCCCAGTGGGGAAAATCATTGCAGTCCAAGTAGGCTGGGGCGTTCCTTGTTCTACGATCGTTAGTGGCAGCACCTCGGTGTGGCCTTTGAAAGTGATCTTAAAATGTCCAATGCCAACTACAGGGATGCAGTCCTTGGTAGTCCTTCAGGGTCACCTTTTGGTCATCTAGTTCACAGCGGCGGATGGTAGGCACCAGGCGCTTGATTGTGTGCCAGGAGACCATGGAGAGGTAGGATCCGGAATCCACCTCCATTTCACATAATTGGTCCTCGATGCCTAACTCCACGCTTACCTTCTGGGCATTGAGGGTTGAGGAATGGCTGATGACGACCGTCTGGTGGGTTTCCTCTCATCGCTGTGCCTCGCTGAGTCGTTTATTCTGGCCGTCTCGGCTCCATCGGCTCTCGGCTTGGCGGTCTCGGTTCCTGGGGGGGGGTGCCGTCTTGTCGCTGGGGGCTGCTGCCTTGTCGCTGGGGGCTGTAGTTCCGCTTGTTCCGGCATACCTTGGCGATGTGTCCCCACTTCTCGCAATGCCGTCAGATGGCATCGAGAAAACGGCATTCGGAGCGGGGGTGATTGCCGCTGCAGCCGGCACAATGGAACCCCAACTTACGTCCCCTGTGGTCCTGCCAATTGCTTTCTGCTTGGAGCTGGTGGATCTCCTCCTCCTCATCTTCGGTGTCAGAGCGGGAATCGACGTCGCCATGGTGGGTGGTCGTTGCCCAGTGCTGGTCTCCACGTGTCTCTTCGGTGCTGGGGTCGTCTCGAGAGTTGTCAGTCACTCCATCACGTTCGCTTGCCTCATCCAGGCTGCCGATTTGCAAGTGGCCTCAGCTGCAGTCACCTCTGCGAGGGTGTCTGCGAGGGAGATTTCACCCTTGGCCATTAGCCTGCTCTGTAGAACAGGGTCTCTGAGTCCGAGAACGACTTGGTCTCGTAGGGCTTCGTCCAAGTCGGTAAACCTGCACAGGCCTCCGAGATCCCTCAGCTGGGCCACGAAGTCGCTGATGGCTTCGCTCTCGCGCTGGTCTCGCCGGTAGAAATCGTGCCTTCGGATGAGGGTAGGCATGGCAGGAGTGTAATGGTTTCGTAGGATGGGCTCGAGGTCAGCCCAGTCTGTTTCTTTTACGTTGGCGGACTTTGCCAACGCTTTGGCCATCTTGAATACTGTGGGCCTGCAGTGTGTCAAGAACACAGCTCGCTTTCTCTGCCCGTTGGCATCCTTAAGGTTACTGCACTCCAGGAACATCTGGAACCGGTCGGTGTAGGATTCCCAGTCCTCAGTGGCCGGGTTGAAGGGAGCGGGTGGTGAGGTGCTGCTGGCCATTTTGCTGGTCATTTCACGCCATTTGCCACGTGCTTGTTGGTCTCTCATCTCACGATCCCACCTTCGTCGCCAGTGTTAGATCGGGTAGATCGGGTTCATTGAGACCTGAGACTCACAGTGAACAGTCAGCTCTTTATTTAGCATTGAGTTCTGAACAACAAATGTGAGCCGCGCGGCTTTTCTTATAGCACTGGCTGGCGGCTCACGGCCAATGACAGTGCTTTGAATCTCCCGCGATCGGCTCAGCCAATCGCAGTAGATCCTTAGCGCACCAATCACATTCGTTTAGTCAGCCAATCGGGTTGCGGTCTGTGCGGACCAGAGTTCAGGATTTGGAGAATGTTAATATAGAACACCTACAGTCTCCTGCAGAAGACCTCCAAGGTCCCTCACAGCTCTATTTTGATTGAAATTGATTGAAACTAAGTTGGGAAGATTGTGGGAATAAGCAGAAGTCAGCATTAGTGCTTGATTGCTGCAGTCACAACTGCAGCAACAGGGGCTACATTATTAGAGATTATGTTGGAAAGAGGCAGAAAATAGACCTTCTCAGCAGTGATTCCCTAACGTGAACTATCTCCCTTAGAGAGGATGCTTAACTCCAACTCTTTTTGCTTTTCAAAAAGATGAATCCTTGATTATTTCCTTGATTAAATAAATGTTTGCTTATTTTTAGTGCCATTTTGGGGTAATACTCTCCCCCCACACTTGAGTAACCTTTTATTTGTGCATTTGGCATTTTGAACAAAGTAAGCGCTTTTGCTACCCCTCCTCCATTCCATACTAAAAAAAAAGTAAAGCAGCTTCCAAGTTGGACTGACTTCCTGATCCCTGAAGCTATCTTGGCGGCATTACAGAAGTGGTTTGCAATTGCCTTTATAGGCACTTTTCTTCTCTTCCATGGTCAGGTTACTCTATTGCCCTGGAATTCATAGGCAATCCTTCTTCTGGTCCTGAAACCAGGATCAATCTGAAATTTCTTTCTGAGATCAGCTACAACCCAGGAGATTTTGCCACTCACTGAGCCAATTCCACATTAAGTTGGGGTGACAGAAGGTTAGCTGTGATTTTACTCGTTTAAAAAAAATATGCTAGGGTCTTTTTCTCCACTGCGAAGCCTGTCCACAAAGCCAAATACATGTTCTGAGTCATAATTCTTTTTGTGGTCAGGAGGGCCCCTCCATACAGGGGAGGAGGTTAAGCAGGCATGGGTGTTTACGAGATTCCCTGTAGCAAGCCCTCCCGATCAATATTTCACTTTGTGAATCTCTTTCTTGCTAAGATCTGCTTCCAGATTATAAAGCAGGAGAACTCACTAGCAACTTCTTCACCAGGTGGGAGTCCAACTGTGGTGCCTGCAGGAGTGGCAAGTTTTGGACAAACAGGCAGAACTTGTATGGCAACACTGTGATGCTGCCTGCATTTCTCCTCCTCCTCCCCCCGCTGCACCTTGTTTCCCATGAGTGGGCTAGAACAAAACAAAGCAAACTAAGGGCACAAAACTACCAGTTAGATGACTGGACGCACACTTAGTCAGGCCTAAAACTATCCCACTGAAAACAGCACTGTGAGAAAGTTAAGACCAATGTAATAAACTTAAAGAGTTTCTTTGAAGTATGATTGAATATCTGAATCCAGTTGATTAGTGGCGTGTTATTCTCAGTCTGGTACTTAATACGCCTTAATGACCATAAAATTAAATAATCTGTACAGTCCACTTTTGCTCAAGTCCTATATTTCTGCTAATTTCTCCCCTATATTACTGGGTATTGTAGTCTTCAGTTAACCATTCATTCAACAATTGTTCAAAGTTATAATGGTAGTGAATGAATGGTAGTTGCAGGCAATATCTGAGTTACGGTTATTGCAACATCCCTGCAGTTATGTGATCAGCATTTGGGGTCTTGGCAGCCAACCCACACTTTTAACTGCCAGGCCATTCAAATCTCCCCACTTATTTCCTCCCCATCTCTGCCCTTTTGGTCAGCCTGCATCCCATCACTCTGGGCTTTACTATCCTGCCGCTTCCTACTGACTTTTCTTCCATTTTCTTCCTCCCACGGCCTGGCCTTTGCAAGGCAATTGCTGGCTGCAGCAGGCCTTCCTCCAGAAGTTAAGTGTGCACTTATCCAAACTGTATGATGCTTTGTCCAAATGGCATGCGGCCTTCGTGTGAGGCTTTTGAAGGTTTCGGAGCCTTTCAAGAAAGCTGCATACACTTCTTTTTTCAGGAAGAAAGCCTGGTGCAATTAGCGCTGCCTCACAAAGGGTGCTTCTGAAATCACTTTATCCTGAAATCAAAGAAAGAAGATGGCAGTGAAGCTCAGATGAGGGTGGCAAGGCTTGGCAAGGCCAGCAGAGTGCAAGGTGGCAGAACTGTCAGAGGGCAGGGTGTCCAAAAGGCCAGAGATCGTGTGGGATGAGATAATTGGTTGTGGGGGAGTTAAAGAGGAGGAAATCTCTTGCCTTATTGAAGTTCAGGGTTGGGGAGGCAAAGCTGGGAATGGTTTGGAGGACTACAAGGATTTCTGTCACTAAGCAATGAAGTTACCTGATATCACACTTTATCGTGCATTGCTTAGCAATAGAAATTCCAGTATCAACAACCAAGGACTTCCTTTGTATTTATAGGGGATACTGTAATCCGGCTGCAAAAACCTGGCTGATTACTAAATGGCAGAATTAATGTTGTTTCTTTTGCTTTTCTACCTTCTACCAAACATCTGAATTTCTGCAGAAACATTTTGCAAATGGGAACCTTCCAAATTATTTCACAGAGCTGCAATGCCAGCATATGATACACTTCCCTCTTTGCTGAATCTTATTCTGTCCCACATGGGGCTGGTTTATTTGTTTATCGGATTTTTATTCCATCTTCACTTTTGTTCAGCTCAAAGTGGTCTGGGTTCCTAATACTCCTACCTCCTATTACGTGTCCTACCAAGGAAAGCAGGTGATCATTGGATGTACATGTTCATCCCCTCTGCTGGTACGATCATTACGCCCCAGGGAAGCAGCGCTGCTGTCACCTCACCTCCCTGACCACGGACGGGTGGGCGCTATCATTGCCTCGGGCAGCCTCTCCCAGTGGCCCCTTTGGGTTCGGGCTTTGAGGGACTTGGGAAGGAAGCCAAGCTCAGGTCGGCCTGGCTCTTTTGGTTGGCAGGCGGGTGCACACCCGTGGCTCGCTTTCCCAGCTCTGCCCAGCCCACATGGCTCTGAGCGGAGGTGAGCAGAGGGTCTGGCGGGGAGGCACTCGCTGCCTTGGCAAGAGTTCCACTGCTGGGCAGGAGGGCCCGCCTGTCAGTTGCGCTGGGCACCCCAGGCGAAGCTCTTCATGCTCTGCCTGGCGCCAGGCAGGGATGGCGGCTGGGCGCTTCTCCCAGGATGGGCTGATCCTGCGCTGCAGCCCCGGGAGATTCGCCTCCCCACGTGGGGTTGGGCTGCCCTCTTGGGCAGGGGAGGCTTTGTCGTACCGGTAGTAGGGCATTGTTTTTAAAAGAATTGGCTTTGCCTTCGAAGGCAAAGGGAAGGCAGTGACAGGAGCACTTGAAGCGAGTGTCTCCGCCGGGCTCCGGTTGCAGGGAGGAGCCCTGGCTGGCTGTGCATGGCTGCGCCAAACACCGCGGCGTTGCTCTAAACGCCATGGCAGCACAGGGAGAAGGGAAAGCAACGGCGGAAGATCTCCCAATATGAAGTGCCCCACCTATGCCAAGGTCAATGCAGGCAGCACCATATCCAGGTATGCAACAAAAGTACTTCCTAACGGCCAGCCCCCTCCCTCTGCCATTCCCCATTTCGCATGTTTAATATAGGCCTTAATTTGGGGGGAGGGGCTTAATCTGATTTTATGCCTATAAAGCATGCTGGGACTTCCTATTGGGAGGCTGTATTGTTGGAGAAACACGGTAGCTTCTTGTTCAGTTTTGGTGATTAATGCTTTGTCATCAGTGAACAATAGCAACAATGAAATTATACCATTACTTTTCTTTTTAAATAAACATGGATCAGCCACGCCAGCTACAAAACCTATCTTAGTTAATTCCTTAACTATACACTGGTACCACTCATATCTTGATTGCTTCAAGCCATAAAGACTCTTTTTCAATTTCCAGCAATCAGTTGTATTATCATTTTTGCTACCTAAAGGTTTCTCTAAATATATAGTGTGTTGCAACAGTGCATGCAGATATGCTGTCTCTACATCTAAATGATTTATAATGTATTTCTCCTTAGCTGCCCATGCTAATGCTGCTCGTAAGGTAGTAGCCTTCAGGTGCAAACACCACATCGTAGTCATTTGTTGTCTGATTGAACCCTTGTGCTACTAACCTGTCTTTATGGGTAACAGTCCCATCTACACCTGTCTTAAGTTTATAAATCCATTTGCATCCTATGACATGATTACCAGATGGTAACTTAACATTTTCATATACCTCCAACTTTTTTAATGATTCCAGTTCCTTATCCATTGCTTCCTGCCAAGCAGTCTGATCCTTAGCAGGATACAGTTTTAGTTCATTATAATTATTTGGAACTGTATTCACTTGGCATACAATACTAGCCTGATATCTATCAGGTGGTCATGTTAAAAGGATTGAATGTCTTGGTAACACAGGGCTAACGGTGGACTCTCCTGTGCCACCTGCTCCTGTTCTTCTACTTCTTCCTGTGCCTGTTCTACTACTTCCTTCTGTGCCTGTTCTTCCTCTTTAATGGCTATTCGTGGTTTACTTAATTCATCTTTAGAGACTATTTGGGTGTCAATAATATCATTGTTGGATTCCTGTTCCAGTTTATCCCACCCAATGTGCTCAAGAAATTTTGCACTAGCACTACAATAAACATGAGCTGTGCCTTGATTCCAAAATCTAAACGATCTGTGGTTGGCCTCGTAATCTACGAAAAATAATTTCCTAGCTCTATGTTGCCCTTTCATTCTTACTTGTGAGGGAATATGCACCCATGCTGGAGCTCCAAATGTGTGTAGATAAGATTTGGTTTTCTGCCATGCCAACGAGTGAATGGCAATTCTCCAGTTGTTGTGTTTGCCACATTGTTCAACACATGGTTACTACACATTATGGCCTCACCCCACAGTGTTTCAGGCAAACCTGAGTCAGATAACATAGTGCGAGCCATGGCTTGTAACGTTTGCCCTCTTCGTTCTACGAACGAGTTATGTTGTGGTCTGTAAAGTACAGAACGTTTATGCTCGACACCAGCTAATTTCAGCATTGTTTGGAATCTTTTGTTAATAAACTCAGTCCCATTATCAGTAACTAAAGTAATTACTTTACTCCTCATTTTTCTCTCAGCAAATCTTAGCCCGTTAAAGAAATGTTTCTGTTTTGTTTTTCATGAGATTGCAGAAACCGTACAATGGTCCATTATACTCAAAATATAGCAGGCACCTCCCAAACTAGGTTTCTTAGGACCAATTATGTCAGCAAAAACAACCTCAAAAGGTTCTTTGGTCTTAAACCCGTTAAGTCTGTTTGCTGGAATAACCTAATTCTCTTGGCTAAAGGCATTACAGTTTAAATACTTGCTACAAGGTTTCAATTTTACTCCCTCTGACAATTCAACAGTTTGTTTCAACATTTTGAAATTAATGTGCCCCAGACATCTATGTAGTAAATGTATACATTCATCATGTGGCTTAACATTGTTATAAACCGAGTTAGCCATCTTCAACTGGTCATCATGTATCACATATAAATCATTCTCTTTTTTTTCCCCAATTTTTTTTATTAATTTTTAAAAAACAAACATAAGCAAACAAAACACAAAACATGGAAACATGGAAACATAAAACATCTTTTTTGAAAGCAGCTTGATCCCGGGTTACATCTCTTCGTACAGACATAAATTCAAGTCATGCTCACTTTTATATACCATTCCATATCTTATTACCATTCTACATTTTCTTTATAGCTTCTCCCCCCTTTTAACTCTCTTAATTCTATTTTATTTATTTCATCTCAGTTTAAATCATTATACTTATATCTTTTGTCTGTCCTATTTCAGCTGTCTATTGTCTTTTCTCATTAACACAAGATTTCTCCTGTAATCACTGATTGGAGCATGACGCCTTTATATCTTTCCCCTAAATTTATAACACTTAATATAATACATAACTTTCATTCGGATTCTGCTTAGTACATACTAAAGCTACACACTATATTTTAATAAAAAAAGAAATTATGAATATATAATATAATTAAAACAACAATCCCTACCAATTGAACTTTTTTTGTTAAGATTAATATTCATTTAAATCTTAAACATTTTACGCATTACTTTTCAAATAGGTATCATGCTTCTATGAGAACACTTGTAAATTTTACGTAGTAACTTCCCCCCCCCCATTTCACTTTATATTTTAAAACATTATATAATTAAAATGTTCCCATTCCTTCCTAATTCAATTCTCTCATTTATTTCATTTCATTTATTTTGTTCAAAAAAGTTTCATTGAATTAAACTGAGTATATTATCCCATTCTATAATCATATGTTGTTTCAATTTCCTAACATTATTTCTAATACAAGTATAACAATACAATCTTATTTACCTTTGCAGAATCTCTTTTTCAGTTATACTTTTACCCATTGTCTCTAAATGAGTCCTGTTTCTTTACATCTTGTTCCAGACCTTTGTGGCTTCTCTTCCCTTCCTTCCTCCCTTACTTCTTCACTCTGCCCTTTTTACCCCCTTGTCTCTCCATGTCCATTTCCCTCTTCTGTGTTCCCTTTTTCTGTTGCTTTCTAACATTATATCCACTTTTCACCTTATCTTTCCATTTTTTGGTTGTTTTTTTAGGTCTTAAATTCTCCATTCTCTTTTCCCCCTTTCCTCTTTCTTCCCCAGATAAAGTTGCTTGTTCATTAAAAATGGCTTCTTCTTTGTCCCAATCTTCTTGATGCCGCAGTTTCTTGTAGTTTCTCATAGATACAGATCGCCATTTCTAAGAAATGAAAAATGGAGCCAAAAGAGCCCTTCCCTTCTTGTTCCTCTTCTTTATATTTCTTAAATTCCATTTTCAGTTCATCCACAAGTGATGCCATTGTAAAAACTTTTTAAACAACCACCCAAGTGTTTTTAATCATTCAAATATAATTTCCAAAAGTCCCAAAGTCACCAAGCAATCCCAATACACACAAGCTGTTCCATTTAACACTTTCTTCTTTTTTCACTTTCTCTTCCTGGGGTTACAATTTAGTTACAAAGTTCCAGTATCTTTTAGAAGTCTTATGATTTAACTTTTGATTCTTTTAAATTCCAAGTAGCCTCCTCCAGCCAAATCTTACTCTTATTCTTTTCCTCTCCCTTCCCACTTACAGAGAAAAAAAAGTTTTTTAAGTATTCAGAAATCTTTATTGTTCCCTTGGCATTTAATTTTCCAGTTTAATTACCTGCTGGTGCCAAAGCGGGTTTTTCCAATTTCTCATTCATCTGCTGTCAACATAAGGAAGGAGAGTGCAAAAAAAACCTTTCCCTTTTCACTTTCATTCGCTGCTTCCGAATCTTCTTTGGGAGCGATGTATCTTTTTTAAAATTTGAATTCCAGGATACTTCAGGCTTCTTATCCTGGTCAGCCAAAACTTTCACTTCTTAACTTCCTCCTGCATTTTCTTTTCTGGATGAGTGCTTCTTTGAGGCGGCCATTTCTGACCGCTGCTCTTACCGCCTTCGGAAAAGGGAGTTTAGCCAGCTGAGGAGGAGAGGTGCACCTCCCCTCGATCCTGCCGGGATCTCCCCTATCTTCACCACCTCTACGGGGTGGCTTAGCCCCGAAGCCGGCTGGCTCGGGGCACTCCAGCGGTGAGTGCAGGCAAAAACCACGCATGATCGCGGATTCCTGCCTGCTGCCGAAGCACTGCAAACCGAAACTCCTCACATATAAATCATTCTCTAAAGTAGCAGTAACAGTAGTACCCTCTTTCTCTATTATACAGTTATCTCCCCTAAAGGTTAGTACATAACCAATATTAAATAAAGCCCTTACTGATAACAAATTAATTTCAGTTTAGGTATATATAACATAGTTAAATGCTCATTTACACAAGAACAATAGGCAGTACCTTCACCAGACGCTTTCATCTTCCATCCATTTGCCAATGATACAGGAAAAATATTGTGTTGAGAAAAAAAAATAGATAATTGAAATAGAATGGACAAAAGATATAAGCATAATGATCTAAATTGAGATGAAATAAATAGAATTAAGAGAGTGAAAAGAGAGGAGAAGCCATATAGAAAATATAGAATGGTAAATAAGATAAGAAATGGTATATAAAGTGAGCATGAACTTGATTTATGTCTGTACCAAAAGATGTAACCCGGGACTAAGCCGCTTTCCAAAAAGAAGTTTTATGTTTTTATGTTTTATGTTTTGTTTGTGTATGTTTGTTTATTGAAAATTAATAAAATTCTTAAAAAAAAAAGAATAACACACAACCAGCACACAGATACACTGTATAGTAAAATGTAGGTTTTACTTCCAATAAAACGGTTAAGTGAAGTTCAACAAACAGTCCAAGTCATTCATGGTTAAAGCAGTTTTCAGTCCAGGGATAATTCAAAATCAAAGTCCAGTCTCAAAAACAGTTCAGTAATAGACTCACATCAAATCCAAGAATAACAATGATCAGTAACAGTCAATAGGGAAAAATGTAGGAAGGGCAACACTCTCAACAACAGAAGAACAGAACAAGCCAGGTTTCTGGCTCCATCTTATGGCCGTTTGAGGAACCACACCCAATTACAATTTTAGCATTCCCTTAAAGAGACAGTATTAAAATGTCTATCCTGATTTATATATTTTTCAACCCAACTGTTAGGTCACTTACATTCCTAACAGCTTCTGGTTATAACTTTTCTTGCTTTCTGGGTGTTCACACATCTGTTGTTTGATTATCTTTTCCAGGTTATTCCCAGGTATTGATGTCAGGCTGATTGGTCTACAGTTTCCTGAATCCATTTATTTTATTTTTTTGAAGATGGAAACCATATCAGCTCTTTTCCTATCCTCTGGTTGATTCCTCCAGGATGTTTGAAAAATATGGTTTAATAGTTCTGGGATCATGCCTGTCAGCTCCTTCAGAATTCTGGGATGTAATCCCTTTGATCCTGGTGATTTGAACTCATCTAGAATGGATCATGAATCACAATAGGCAAGGCAGGCTGCTGAAAGGCAGAGAAGTCCACATTTATTTATTTACTTATTTCATTTTAAATAAGTAAAATTTATATGGCTTCCCTTTTTAAGTTTATATGGCTTCCTAATTCATACTGGGTAACATGCTACTATAAAAACAAATCACAATGTCCCAATAAAAATGCTGTACAGAATCACACAGTCAGGGCATGTGTTCTCCTTCCTAGGGGGAACTCGTGTGACATCCTGAACCCAGTGCCCGAGAGTCTCCAAAGCTTTCTTGGAAGCTAAGAGATTCAAGAGCCAGTTGATTCTCAGGAGGGGTTGGGGTGGGGGAGGAAGGAAGGAAGAGAGGTCATATTTCTGAGATATTGTCACAAGACCTATAGGTAGTCCTCATCCATTTAGCAACGGTTTGAATTCAGAAGTACTGAAAAAAATGACTTGTGACTGGTCCTTGTTTGCATTTAAGACCATTGCGGCATCCCCATTCAAAATGTGGATGCTTGGCAACCAGTATGTATCTACAATAGTTGCAGCATCTTGGGGGTTGTGTGACTGCCATTTGTGAGCTTCCCAGCTGGCTTCTGATAAATAGAGTCAATGGGAGAGGCTGGATTCATTTAAACAATGTCAGGGTATATTCATGAACTGGAAAAGAGCTTGGTAACAAGGTCAGCCAATGAATAAGCACAGCAACTAAAACAGCCAATGAGGACAGTTTGGAAACTGAAACTAGAATTAACCTAGGCTGGAAACTGAAATTAAAAGTAGCCTAGGCCTGGCTCTATATGAAGCTCTGCAGCTATGTTGAGCTCTGAGTCTGTCTATTGAAGATGAAACTAACTTGCTTGCTTGCTGAAGACTGGAGCTCCGCTCTGAACTTGCAACATGTTTCTGTTTGAGTTTGCTCCATGTTGGAGAAATCTACAACTGGTTTGTAAAATCTACTTACGTTTATAAAGGTGTTAAATGAAGCATCGGCCATCTGTGTTTCATTTTTCTGGTGCTGAATTATTGCTGCAAAACTCTCAATGAACAACTGAAGTGATTTGCTTGATGGCTGTGGCAAAAATAGTCCAAGTATTTCTAGCAGGACTACCAGATTCTGTAACAGCTTTGTTCCCTATGCCATCTAAACTCACAAGGTTCTTTTTTCTCTCCATGTACATCCGAACTAGACTGTGTTGTTTCTCCGTGTCATATAATATATGTGGGTATATACACAATTTTGTATTTATTTGGTCATGTTTATATGGTGTACATTGGAGGTGGAGAGCTGTATGCAACAAAATTTCATTTTAATGTATGCCAATTAGTGTACATTCAAAGTGACAATAAAGTTGTTCTAAGTCTAAGTCATAAACTCAGGTGTGATTTACTTAACAATTGCCTTGCTTAGCAACATAAATTCTGGTCCCAACTGTGGTCATAAGTTGAAGACTACCCATACCACCTAGGCCTCACTAAATGCATTGTTCCAGGGGTGGGACCTAAGAGATGTCCACACTGCTGCAGTGTGTGGGATAGACAGAAATGCTCAGAAGGAAAAGAGAGGTGGCCTTTCTGGTGAGTTGGGCATTGGTAGAGGATGACCTTGCCTATTCTTACCCTCCAGAGAACGTGGGGCTCATGGAAGCACTTGGCCAAGTAGATGATGGATTCACTCCTTGGCATAATAAACTAATGAAATGCTGTGCAGCTGAAGCATTGTACGCCATGATAAATCAACCACATCTGGATTCAGCCTAATGTTTATGGCTCTGAATATTATAAGATCAACAGTTGTATGTTTTAAGCAAATAGGTGTCTTCTCTTTAATAAAATAAATAACTTTCTTATACTAACACACATTTTAAAAAGCCTAAATCCCTTTGAACCTAGTACAAAAAGTTATTTTCCTTCTCTTCCATTTTCTGAAATGGAGTTCTAAATCCTGGAGGGAGAAGGGGGTAACCCACCCCAATTTATCGATATGTTCAACTCAGTACAGAACATACCCATGAAATTACCAACTTTATTTTTCTCTGGAGAGACCTTCCCTGCCCCCAGCGCCTATGGCGGGCTTTACTATGGCGGGTTTTAAGAACGGGTGGTAAACAACTATACTTACACCTTTACTTATGTAACTTCATGACCAGTTTTAGACCAATTAGAAAACGGATTCGATCTAAGCCAAGCCTTTGAATTTACAATCCGTGACACGTTCCCTCCCTCCTCGCCAGCCTTTTATGAATGAATTTTGGGCGTTCTTGTTTTTTTATGAATGAGAGTTCCAACAATGAATGAATCTTGGAACATCTCAGCTGATTGGCTCAAAAGCATTCAAACCACGCCTTATTTCAATCTGGTTGAGGGCCTTGCTGAGCCTTGATTGGTTGGGCGTGTCCCAGCAAGCCTAGGGAATTCCCCCCCACCTCCTTTCTTTCATTCACAAAGTCAATGAAACAAAGAGAAACAGAAAAGAGTCTGTTTTTGTGAAAGAGGAAACGACTGCGGGCTAGAGGCGGGAGCAACTCCACACGGCTCTGTTTTTTCGCGAAGCAGTATATTCTTCTTGTTTGAAATCAGCTGCCTTGAGGTGGGGGCCGGCAGGAAAGACCTGAACTGACCCCCCTCATTTCTATTCTGAAGGGAGGTGAGGAAAAGATACGTTTTCTTAGAAACTTATTTATTTCACATACCTTTACAGAAGTTGGGGGGGGGGGGAACGAGGAGGAACTTTTTTTTAAACAGCCATGAGGCCTAGTGGGTGCTGGGGAAACAGGGCTGCTTTTGTAGAGAGAATCACGTAGCAAACACGGGCAAATAAGAAGATCTAAAGGTCGAAGCCTAGGGGGAAAGGGCAGCCGATGCAAACAGAAGGGTATCTGAAGCCGGGCAGCCGATGCAAACAGAAGGGTATCTGAAGCCGGAGAGATTTAAATCTAATCTTATTCATATGGCAACGAAGTCTTACTGAGGTCAATGGGGCTTATTCCCCAATGTAAGATCTATAGGGAGGTGAATAATGAAGTTTGGCTTCCTCAACTTCTGAAGAGGAGAAAATCGGGCAGGAGTTGTTGATACGATTTAAACTCCTGTCCAGTGGGATGGGCGAAGCAGAGGCTGAGGAAGGGGTAGAGGAAGTTACAGGGCTAAAGGAATAATAATAATAATAATAATAATAATAATAATAATAATAATAATAATAATAATAATAATAATAATAATAATAATAATATCCAAGCGCCCAGGAAAGAAGAAGGGGGAAGGAGGATGCTGCAGAAACACAGAAGGGTGAAAGGGTTTGTAGAGGATCTGAGTTTTGAAAGTAGACTTTGGGTTAAGGATTGCATCCATTCTCCTTCATTAGGCATTTCGTTAAGCCATCCCCTGCTGTACATTGGATCCATCTTCAAGACAGCACATGGCTCATGAAGGCTGGGACTGTTGGGAGTTGTAATCCTAACAGATCCAAAAGCATCAGATTAAAGGGCTCTTCTGGAGGTGCAGAAGAAGCAAAAAGAGAGAGAGAGAGAGAGAGAGAGCATCTTTTCAGTTTTGGTATTCCAGCAGGCAACAGTAACAGGAGGGTCAGGGGATGTGGGGAAAGGACCAGTGCCTTAGGAATCTATTTAAGAGACCTTCTTGCAGATGCTGCTGCAAATTGCATGCAATAAGGAATTTATCATGATACAGATTATAAACCTGAATTGTTTTTATTAGGTGTAATATCAGAAAAACTTGGTAAGAAAAGTATGTATTTAATATTACATGCCTTAACAGCAGGGAGGATGACTTTAGCACAATACCAGAAAAATGAAGATATACAGCCGGATGAAATAGTTACCTGGCGGGGGAGACACCATGATCACGAAGGTGGTTTTCCCAGGGCGAGGCTCATCCATTGCACTCCGGGTGTGCCGACCCTTGTGATTGACTGCATAGTTTGTGGTGGTTAAGAAGATACTAGATTGTGCAGAAATGGATAGACTGACATTGAAAATTAAGCAGAAAGAGAACATAGAATATGAAATTTATTTTATGAATGGTTGGAAAAAAAGGGGTGGAGATTAAGAATGTAATTTGTATCATTAAGCAAATTAAATATCCAGGCAACACAATGTTTATAAAGCACTAAGAAATGTATCTAATAGAAAATCAATAAAAAAAGGAACTTATCACAAGTAGCATTTAAAAATCTTCTTGATGAATTTTCTCTCTCTTTACAGCTACCTAGTGGATCTTTCATTTGTCCTCCATGCCTTTAAGAAACTTGCATCCATGACTGATGGGAGGATGAAAGGATATTTGGACCAACAAGTGCCTTACACTTCTGCACAGGTGAGTGAGGACTGAGAATTTGCCCTTTTCCTGAGCAGTAGATTTAGCACCTGGTACAGTGGTCTGTCTTATATTAACTTTAGTGCTGTTTGTCTACTTACAGAAACCAGCAGGGAATGGAACTATGGACAGCAGAGCTGTGATGACTTCACGGAGGAAATCCATGGACCCAGGTGTGTCCCATGTCCCAGATTCAGAAGGTGTGTGTATGTGTGTGAAAGAGTGGGAGGAACACGGGCAGACATAGTGGGCATCAGAGACAATCCTGTTTCAGATGAATTCTAGCTTGAAGCTTCAAGCTGATTTGGGAATGTAGTGATATCCCAGTGCAATCATGCTTCCTATTTTGCAAACAGGAAATAACATAGTTTTATCATGGGCCCAGATTCCCTAAGATTAATGTTCAGTGCATGATCTACCAAAGGCCATTTTTGGTTCTTTCATTTTGGATAACTGCGAAACGCACTTGAATAATAAAAAATGTTGTTTCAGAAGTTGTACCTTCTTTCTTTGCCTGTAGCCTAGATGGAGAGCACGTCATAATTGCTGCCGTGCTGAACTGACGAACAGAATAAGGAATTTTTGGAGATCATCTCTTTGTCTTGGGAGAGCTACACCATGAGGATGCAGATCTTTTTTTTTACAGAACCCTCTTGGTGTGGAGCAACTGTGTCTTGCTTCCATACTACAAAGTCCTTGGACCACGATCTAAGAGAATTCTCTTAAGAACTCTCATCTTCCTGTTAGCCACCATATATATATAATATTTAAGAGGTTAACATTCTCTGTTTAGCTTGAATGTTGATAATTAGTTTTTTTTTAATGGGTTCATTGAGGATAGAAATGCCTTTTCTTTTAATTCAGAAAAAAAGTTTATTCTTAACAGCTTTGAAACGAATCTTCCATAATTCTGCAGTGGCGAAGGCACTGGATGCTTGTAGGCAGTATAGCTGCTTTCTATTTTAGTGAGCCAGTTCTGAAAACACGGATCAATTTAGAAAAATCAGTTTTACCTGACCAGCTTTTTTTCCCTGTGGGACTAGTGCAATTGTGAAGAAACAGCTGCTAGAGTTGAGCTTTTTTTTTTTTTTAAACCATTCGGGAGAGGACTTAAACATTTTTACTCGTGCTAGAGTTGAATGTTTTAGGATTGTGAGCTTGGAATAAAATGCCCTAAATTTCAGAATGTGGTCTCTTAAGAGTTGTTCCTGGTGGGGCTATTTTGGTTAAAAGTTTGAAACAAAACTATTTTGTTTGTTTCATGATATCCTTAGATTATATTGGACTTCTATAATGGATTTGGACCTCCTTGTTATTTCCCTTTGACCCAGTGTTTCTCAACTTTGGTAGCTTCAAGATGGATGGACCTCACCTCCAGCTTACTGGCTGGAGAATTCTGAACTTGAAATTCACCAGCTTCAAGCTGCGAAACGCTGCCTTTTTTCCCCAAACATTCTTAACGGATCTAGAACTACATATTATGCTCTGCTCCATTTCCTTGCAGATCTCTTCCTTGATCTAAACCAGTTACAGGAAGCTTGGCTGACTGAAGGTAAGGCTAACTAATGGATCTTTCTTTGTTTGCTGCCTCTTTTCTTGTCATGCCCATTATCATCATCTTTTAAGTATCTTTCCTTTTGCTTCCATCTGCTTTCAGTGTAACTGAGCCCGAGTAAATTCAAGAATATGAATGGCATCATTGTGTTGGCATTTGCTTATGAAAGGAACTTGGCAAAGGGCCTTCAAACTTTCCAGCCCTCTGGAATGATGACTGTTGACCAGTGGAGTTCAGCTTCCCCCCTTGCTAAAACCTATAGAGCCCCTCCCTGCTTTAAAGTTTTTGAAAGAGGGCGGTTTAAAAATGAAACTTGTCTTAGAATCTTGTTGGTTTTCATTACTTTCTGCTTTTTTTTTTTAACTTCCATTTTGATCAATATTAACCTGGGATGAGAACCCTCAAATCTGCTCATTCCCTAGGTGGCCAATTAAGATACATAGTAGCTAATTGCAATTTGGAAATAGGTTTTGTATTTTATTCTTGAAAGTGTGGGCCTGGGGACATGGCATTTTGAAAAGGTTACAGAAGCTATCTGCGTGTTTACTTAACATGCATTGTTCCTCTGCTTATCTGAAATTGGTGGTGCTCTCTGAAGCCATAGCAAAAATGGAGTTAAACTGAGCAGCTGATCAGCAGTCAGATTTTTTTTTGAAAGTATATAATATGGAAGAAGGAATTCCATATTCATGTATATGTTCCTGTATAATTCTTTTTTTTTAAAGTTAAGTAAATACTTGACAGTACAACTGATACTCCAATAGAGTTTGGTGCTGTCTAATCTAGAATGTTGCTAATTATTTCTTTCTTGCAGTTCTGGTGCTTAAAAATTGAGAATTTGCTACTGTGATTGTGAAATGAATATATTGAAATACTGCATTTATTTTATAAGCTACTTTTTGAGAGTAAACTTCATGGCTTTAATGAAAAACTTGGAAGATGTCTATAACTCCAAACTGAGCCAATTTAAGCAAGAACATATACTTACAGCATTTTATTTCCAAATTTTTGTATAAAATATTAAGACCACACTAATGCTATTGACAGCAAGAGGTAGGATATAGAATGGAAAAATGCACTAATAGTCCTCAAAATCACAACCATAATTGAATCTGGAATTATGGTTGTTGGTCATTAAGCAGATCACCATGTGACCATGCCTAATTTTAAAACCTTTTTGTGGTGGCCATTAAACAAACCCATTATCCACAATGTGGTTTGTTTTTTTTTTGCCATAAACTGGAATAAATGCCACTTTCTGGCAAAAAAAAACCCCCCATTGTAAATCATGGACACGGCAAACAATGTAAATGTTGGGTGGTTGTCTGAATTTCAAATTCAGGCTGTAAGTCATAGCTTCAAATGATTCCTGAGTGACTGCTTATAAGTAGTCTTCTCACACATAACCATGAAAACTAAATGCTTGCTTTCCTCCTTCTTTTTCTTGAAAGCAAAAAAACCACACGCAGATGTTTAGAACTGAATTTGAATTCTGGGATCTTAAGATTTGCCGATGACAGCAAATAATTGAGAACAAAGACAGGAAAAATGAATTGTTATTTGTGGTTTCTTTGGGGCTACAAAAACTTAAATAGAAAATACTATTTTTTTTCCAAATTAAGTCTTTTCTTACACTTCATGGTGCATAGTGTTAGGATTGGGAACAGTTTGCTCTTTATTTTGATACTTTATATATTTAGATTTGTTTATTCAAGTGATTTATATGGTTGTCAATCTGGCAGCAATAACTCTGACAGCAATAAACAACTATTTAAACAATCTAAACTAAGGTTCCTAGAAATGTTACTTTCCCCCCCCCCATATTCATCTTTTATGTTAAAAGATATTTCAGCAATCGTAATAATGTTAATTCTGAAATCCAGATGTGTGGGATTTAAACTCTTCCCATTCCCTTCCAGCATAGTTGGTACTGGATTACCCAACTAATCTGGAAATAATCAAATTTGTAACCAAGTTCTTTTACATCCCTTAAGAGGATATTAACAATTTGAAACAGTTTGTTTTAGCAGCTCAGCAGTTTCAAAAAAACAAAAACAAGGACTAATTTTCTGTAGACTTAAAACAGAAATTGCACCAAGCCAATTGCACCTTGTTCATTGTGGCTTGCTGGAGAATTACCTACAAGTCACATCGTTTCCAACTGTAGTGGCTACATGATAATCCTATGAGTTACCCAGCCACACATATGCAAAGCTTAGATCCAGTTAAATGAAACAAGATATGCTGATGTATCATCCCTGGAGCTCAGATCTAGATAAGTTAAAACTATTGCAAGTAAACTGAAGTAATTGTATGTATGCATAATTGCATTTTGAATATCAGTCTAAGATTCTAAATGGATCTAGTGGAAGAGAGAGATTGTTCAACTCCAGTGTTTTTCACTCTTAACAATTTTAAGGTGGGTGGACTTCAACTCCCATAATTCTCCAGCCAGCGCTCTGACTGGAAAATTCTTGAGAGTTGGAAGTCCACAAGTCTTAACATTGTTGAGATGGACAAACATTGCTCTACTCCCTCTCTCCAAGGCCATCTAATATAAATCTTACTTAAAAACTAACCCGTGAAGAGAATGTTTGCCTGCATTGTTACTTGCTGAGGAAGAAAGGTTCTGTACATTTAGTATTAAAATACAAGCTACTATTTGGTTCATTAAAAAAAATCCCTTTAATAAAATGGACTAGCAGAGAAAGGCATGGAGTAATTTTCCTTTTTCACTAACCTATTCATTTTATTTTATTTTTTATTTATTAAATTAATTATTAAATTAATTAATAATAAATTTATCTCGCTTTGGGGCTACCCTATGTGGCTTTCAACCATAAAAAGGAAGAAATGAAAAGAGTGCAAACAAAAGTAAGGTAATAGAACAATAAAATAAACAATGAAAAAAACCACAATGAGAATACAGACAGTCCTCAACTTAATTTCATTTAAACTTCATTTAATGACCAAAGTTACAACGGCACTGAGAAAAGTGACTTATGGCCGTTTTTCACGCTTACCACTATTGCAGCATCCCCCGTGGACATGTGATCAAAATTCAGATGCTTGGAAACTGACTTACATTTACGACGGCTGCAATGTCCAGGGGTCATGTGATCAGCTTTTACGACCTTTTGACAAGCAAAGTCAATGGGGAAGCCAGATTCATTGAACAACCACGTTACTAAATTAACAACTGAAGTGATTCACTTAATGTTGGGTAGAGAAGCCCTAAAATGAGGCAAAGCTCACTTAATAAGAGTTTCACTTAACAACATAAATTTTGGGCTCAAGTGTGATCGTAAGCCGAGGACTACCTATACAACAACACCAAAAAAGATTACCAATGACCAAAAAAGAAAGATGGATAGGTAGAGAGCAGAGAACTGGGAAGAGGGAGGTATATTCTGCATTTGACACTCAGTATTGGCTTACAAGGTCATCCTCTGTAGTACTCAGTTAAGATTGCCTTACAATTTAAATAATCTTGCAGAAATTAAATTCTTGATCTATTGGGAAAGAGGCTGCAAACCTATTTAGGAATGATGTGCCAGGGAGGCTCTTGAAAGAATAGAGGTATGTGTTTGATGGGAATGCTGTCCACAAGCCAAAACCACAGGGAGCAATGGCTCTGCTGTGACTGCTAGCTTTTGTCTTTATTCAGCGAAGTTGGAAACAGGTGGTTTTATCTGTTTTTTAATTCTTCTCTGTCAACATCAAAGGAAGAGAATGCTGAGAGCTGCTTTGGGGGATGCAATGACTTGAATAATGGGTGCCATCTAGCCACTTCTTCATTATGTCTTAATAGATAACAGATAATCAGAGTTGGAAGGGACCATGTAGGTCATCTAGTCCAACCCTCCACAAGCGGGAGACCCTAGGCCATTTCTGACAAATGGCAGTCCAGTCTCTTCTTGAAAGCCTTAAGTGATGGCACTCCCACAATTTCTGAGGGCAAGCTGTTCCATTGGTTGATTGTTCTCACTGTCAGAAAGTTTCTCCTTATTTCCAGGTTAAATCTCTTGTCCTGTTTGTTTCCCAAACTGAGCCAAGCATGTTACTGAAGTGGATTGTGTGGTCCAGGATGGGTGGTAGAATGGGCCAGAGTTTTATCTGAGATTATAATTGTTTATCCTGATAAAAGGCATGCACAGCAGAGATTGGATTCTTTACTTGAATTAAATGGGTATGCTAAAGACTCTGAAATTATTTCTGCATGAGTTTGAGGCTTTATTTTATCTAAAATAAGAGAAGTATAAAATTACATAAACAACTGGTTGGAATAAAGAATTATCTAACACAAGACTTACCTAGTAATGGTTAGAAATGGTTTCTGAAAATGTACAGAGAGGACATGATGAACAACCCTGTGAGGTGGGTTGGGCTGAGAGAGAGTGAGTGACCCAAAGTCACCCAGCTGAGCTTCATGGCTAAGGCGGGACTAGAATTCACAATCTTCCGTTTTCTAGCCTGGTGCCTTAATCACTAGACCAAACTGATTGATATCATACCATGGGGATGATTAGCCTAATCCCTGTGCCTCAAATATAAATGTGGATTTCTCAAATATTGTACCAATAGTGCTGCTGTGATCATCTTATCTCTGGGAAAAATGTATTTGTTTAACAAACTGCGTGAAAAGGTCTTGACAGCTTTTTATCCCTTGCATGATGGCATTAGCAGGAACAGGATAACTGCAATGGAAAATAGTTGAAGAAAGAAGGGGATATTTAATCTATGTAGTTTCTCTCCCCTCCCCTCCAAGCTATGCTTTCATCCTGCTGGTGTTTCTTATCCATTTATCTTGCAAAAATCATCTTGGGGACCAATGGGAGTAAAAGCAGCTGTGAATGAAAGAATCATTGGCAAGAAGGAAAGAGTTAAACATTACTTCCTTTCCTTAGAAAATCCAGCTTTTCTGTGAAGCCTGTGGCTTCTTTTTTTAATTCTCTACTTTTACTGTAGATTTTCTTAATATCTTTTTAAAGTATGACTCAGCCCCAGCCAAGTGATTAATGATCTAGGGATGGGAGTTCGTTATTTTGGGAGGTACAGATCTCCCTACAGCAGGTCAAGTGATATGTACATGAATAGTGCTATATAAATAAAAATAATTCCTGTTCTGCCAGAAGTAATAACTAGCAGTCAGCACGGGTTTGTTAAGAACAGATCATGCCAAACCAATCTTATTTCATTCTTCAACACAGTGACTAAATTAGTAGACCAGCAAAATACTGTGGACACAATATATTTAGATTTCAGCAAGGCATTTGACAAAGTAGACCACAACCTACTTCTTAGTAAGCTAGAAAAAAGTGGAATAGATAGCACCACCACTAGATGGACTCGCAACTGGCTGGCAAACCGTACTCAACGAGTAGTCCTTAATGGGTCTAAGTCTACATGGAGGGAAGTAACAGTGGGGTGCCACAAGGTTCGGTCTTAGGCTCAGTACTCTTCAATATCTTCATTAACGACTTAGATGAGGGAATAGAAGGGGAACTTACCAAATTTGTAGATGATACTAAGCTGGCAGGAATAGCTAACACCCAAGAAGATAGGCTCAAGATCCAGATGGATCTTGACAGACTAGAACACTGGGCCTTATCTAACAAAATGAAATTCAATGTAGAGAAAAGTAAAGTCCTACATTTAAGCAAGAAAAACCAAAAGCACGCATATAGACTGGGTGAAACCAGGCTTATATGCAGTAACTGTGAGAGGGATCTTGGAGTCCTAGTGGACAACGAGCTAAATATGAGCCAGCAGTGTGCAGCAGCAGCCAAAAATGTTAATGCAATCCTAAATTGTATTAACAGAGGGATACAATCAAGATCAAGGGAAGTACTAATACCACTCTATAAAGCCTTAGTAAGACCACAGCTAGAGTACTGCATCCAGTTTTGTTCACCACATTATAAAAAAGATGTTGAGATTCTAAAAACAGTACAGAGAAGAGCAACCAGGATGATTAGGGGACTGGAGGCTAAAACATACAACCAACGTTTGCAGGAACTGGGCTTGGCTAGTCTAGTAAAGAGAAGGACCAGGGGAGACATGATAGGGGTCTTCCAATATTTGAGGGGCTGCCACAGAGAGGAAAGGGTCAAGCTATTTTCTAAAGCACCTGTAGGCCAGACAAGGAATAATGGATGAAAACTGAACAAGGAGAGATTTAACCTGGAAATAAGGAGAAACTTTCTGACAGTGAGAATCAACCAATGGACCAGCTTGCCCTCGGAAGTTGTGGGAGCGCCATCGCTTGAGACTCAAGAGATTGGACTGCCATTTGTGAGAAATGGTGTAGGGTCTCCTGCTTGGGCAGGGGGTTGGACTAGATGACCTACAAGGTCCCTTCCAACTCTGATTATCTGTTATCTGAATATGATGCAAAAGAAGACAGGCTGTCTGGGATTCACTGTAATACAATGGTAATTTTGTCCCTGGATCAGAAAGGGCTTAATTTTGAGATCATTTTAAACTTGTTCTGCCACTTTTTCACTACTTAATGTTATATTTTGCTCTCTAGTAAATGTGTTTCAGCATTGCAGTTTTAATTGGCTCAAATCCAGAGTCTCACTGAGGTTAGTAACGATTTAACAATAAATCTTTCAGAAGAATACATAATAAATACAATATGTCATTCATCAGGCTGACCACATTTTATTTCAGTATCGTTCTTTGATATGGAAGATGAAACTTAATGGATCATATTCCATAGAAATTATGACAGTATGAGAATATGTGCAACAATAATGTACTGAAACATGGCTGAAGTTATATGTTATACTAAAAGTATAGGTTATTTAAGCATGGTTTAATTAATAAATAATCGTGGATGCACTCACAGCATGCCAAATAAACTCTATTACAGCTTAGAATAATATGTGAATGCAGCCATTGTTTTAAGTCAGCTTTGTTAATTGCAAGTAAGATTCAAAAGCAATTAATGTAAGTTGAAGAGAAACTAGAAATTTAATGAGGTGGATGATGAAACTTAATTGGGAAAAAAAATCAATTTATAAAATCATTGTGAGTGATTTCTCTAGTTTCCCAGGGTTTTTGTAGAAGTGGCTGGGGAATTCTGGAGTAGAAGTCCTGACTGGTTACCATCAATGGGTACTAAGTCATGATTTATTTATCCATGTTAATTGAATACACTGCATTTGGCTGTTTTCAAACAGCTTATAAAGCATATATAATGGTTTACAAGTGGAATTGGTTTTATATACTACACTAAACACAAATCAAATAAACCATTTTATGGCCTACATGAAAATCTTCTATAAATTACCTGATAAGGAGGAAGATTTTTTTTCATGGAAGATCTGATGAGCTTTTGCTTGGTTTATGTTGGAATGTTTTCCCCAAACCTGGTTGCAACAAAGCATAAATGTATTTTTCAGTTTCAGCTAGAGATATTTCTTCCACAAAATAAGAGCTTTACTTACATTCACTTACTGCCAAAAGTCAGAATTTTTAGGGTTCATGGCCCACTAGTCTTGGACATATGACCATAATTGAATCTGGAATGTTTCATTGGTCATTTTATGATCCTTTTTTTTAGTGGGGGAGGATTGATCAGAAAATAAATAGAGTGTTGTTAAGCAAGCACAATGATCATTAAATAAACTCATTACACTGGGCATCTTTTTCCAGAAACCAGAAGCAAACATTGGTTTCTTGCAAAAAATATGATAAATTGCAATTATGTGAATGTAGAATGCTACAAATATCTACAAATGCAGACGATAACCAAGCACCCAAAATGTGATCATTGATGCCTAAGGTGGCTGTGGGAACTTTGAAATTGGGTTGTAAATAGCTCTGGGAAGGTCCATCACAATGTTGACTAGCCAGGATTACCTGTACATTAATCTACAATGAGTACACCATGTCAACCCCAAAACAAACAGTCTGTTGTATCTCAGCCACACTGTCTGGGGAACTGACATTTGAAACTACTATGATGAAAAACAATACCATGGAAAGACCTGAATTAGAAGTTTGTGTAGGATTGGTAAGCAATCACATAAATATGCTACTACAAATATCTTTGTGTCTCTGCTCTTGACTTTGGTATTTAGTGCAGATCTTGTCCACTATTTTTTTCCTGCTCCAAAAGCAGATTCTGCAGAGAAAAAGATTGTATCTGAGGAAAAGTTTGAATTTAGTAAATATTATTTTTCTCCTTTCTTTTATTAAGAATAATGTTTCATTTCAAGATGTTAGTAAAGAATCTTTTGCTGATGGGCCACATCTGAACAACAATTGGATAGTATAATTTCAAAAGAGAGATTATTTTCTGCTTCATTTTAAGCACTTTAGTGGGCAATCTTTTGTATAACCTTTTGTATTTCCAGCATCTATTAAAACCTAATTAAAATGTCTATTATCACCTCCTTTGTTTCATTAAAGACTGTAACAAAAGGTTGTTATTTCATTGTTGTTCAGGTATTTTTTCCGCCCTCCTATTTGTTTACCTTTCAAATAGATGAAAAATGCTAGTAAATTTGGAAGTTTCCAAAAAGACAATGATCTTATGATAAACCTAATAATATTGGCTGGATCCAGAATTGTGCTTCCTCATTCAGACTTGGGCAGTATTTCTAGTTTTTTCCTCCATTTTCCTTATTTAGAACACTTATTTCACTCAGCTTCTCCAAGCAATCATAGTTTTCTTTTACTGAGGCATTAGTTTTAAATCACAGTTGAATTACAGAAGCTAGGTTTGCACATAATGTTAAACTGGAAATAAACTTTCTTGTTAATTTGCTCATTTCCTCTTCTTATTCTGTGAGCTTTGAGGAATAGTTACAAGATCACAGCTATTTTCAGTAGGAAGTAACTGTGGCTCTCCAGATGTTGCTAACTTCTAGAATACTCCCTGCACCCATCATTATTGGCTCTACATCCAAGGGAATTGTAGCTGAAAACATCTGTCTCTGGTTGCTTAAATGTTACCCAAGATTTGCTAACGAACTCAAGGATGGCATGGCTTGAACCTTAGTTTTTCTTGTCATAATCCAGAACACCCCACCCCCTGTAACCATTTAGTTAAAAATAGGGCAGCTATATCTTGACTTTAAAATTCAAGATAAGCACTAGTGTGAACAAACAGAGGTAGGAGAGATTCCTGAGATGTTAGAGTAAGAAGTGCTTGGCCTTTCTCCTGTATTATTTCCTCAGTTTAATAGCTACCTACCTGCAAGCTACTATGAATGAGATGGAAATTGTAGAGTTCAATTTAACCATCCCCCATTACTGGGAGGGGAGGACATGAGGAAAAAAAGTGACGCAGTGATGTTGAATAAAATCTAAAGGGAAATATCCCCTGATATTAACGGAACAAGGGCAAGATAGAAATGGAACAAAATGGCTATTTTGGGAAGGCTTACTTAATGGACACAATTTGAATCTCCTGTGGCACATCTGCTATGGCTTTTATACTTTCTGCTGCTTTTGTTTCTAGGAAACAGTTTTTGCTCCACAAAATTTAGAGCCAGGTTGGAATGGGCAAGTGTATCACTTTTAGCTTAGTGCCATGTGGAAGACATTAGCAAGTGCCAACATCTTGGAAAATTTGAGGGTTCTATTTACAGTATATTATGCAGGCAGGAAGTAAAGAGTAGACAGTCTGAGGGTGTAATGACTGGAGGAGGGAGACAGGCAGACAGAGAGGATTTAAAGGGCAAGCAAAACTTAGCAAGTGGTGATTCTTTTTTTTAAAAAAAATCTTGTTTCAAAATAATGTTATAGTACATACAGATTTACCCAACAATTTATGGGTTAAATTACAACAGATTAGCTGGGATTATGGTAATTTATTTCAAGAACTTCATGCTGTTTCAAGAACTCTATAGACAAGTCTATACACAACTTCTGGGTCTCACATGGGCCCCATTAATCCCCCATGTGCCCAGCCATGCTAACAGTGGGAGCCATTTTGTGACATGCCAGGCTCACTTAATTCTGTGGAATCCTTGGTGCTCTCTGAGTTTCTTTGTTTTCTTGCAGAAAATTTCTTCCTGGAATTCAAAAATGTTCTGGAGGGTATAACTACTCAATATGTTACTAATTAATCATACATAGTGAAATATATTTTGTCACATCAAAAGACTAAGAGTCACTATTAAAGTCATCAGAATGTTCTCTCTAGTATGGACATATAACAGACAAGGAAAGATCGATGCAGTGAGGTAAATTCTGGAAACTGAATTGCAGATCTGAATTATTTCTAAATATTTTATACTGTCATGGAGACATATTTGGTAGTAGTAGGGAACTTTGGGAAGTGATTAAACTATAAAAATGGTGAAATAATAAATTTCAATATTTAATTGAGTCAAATTGATTTTAATACTTCAGAAACCGCAAAATAAGATTTTCTCCATGATAATCTGCCCTTCACTTGATCCAATAATATAACCATCACCACTGTAACTGAGTCTGTCCATCTTGCTTTTGGTTGCCCTCTGTTTCCTTCTACCTTTCCTAATTTTGGAGCTTTCTCCAGAAGGCACAGACATGCCCTCTCCATTTACTTGTAAAAAGATTTCAGATTATCCTTTTCATAACATTTCTGTTATTAGAAGACCAGAAAAATTAGCTCTTTTGTGTGCCTTATTATATCATCTATTTGTCGCAAAAGTGTAAAAATGATCTTTTTATATTATCTTTGTAGGCTGTCCAGTGCAGTCCCAAAATGATTTCCAACATATAAATGCTGGAATATATATTCTGGAATTAAGTACCATTTGGAATAAAGTACTTTAGACTTAAGTAATAGAAAGTGAATCGTTTGGCAAGATATACCAAGAGAGAAAAGGGTGAAGCATTTAAAATAAAGAATACTTTACCAATTACCAATTATTAAATTATTGCCTTTCTAACAAATGTCTGTGCAACCAACATTAAGTAAGTTTAGTTTCAACACATTCCATGCAGATAATTGTTTTGTTGCTGATCTGAAAAATGGCAGATCTGAAAAGTGTTCAGAAGAGAGTTGTAAGGATGATAAATATTCTAGGGATACAAATTGGCCGGTTTCACAGATCATGCTAAATTATAAAATGGTCAGTATGGTTTTGATTGGCATGATGTGTAACCCATCACTGGATGTTGTAAACTATGGTTTATAGTTATACTGAATGTTGCTTTTGTGTCTTTGCCAATAAATCACAATCAAATCACTTCACAGCTGGATGTATGGTCCTTTGGATGGATAAGAAAAATAAAACCTAAACTATTGTCCTCAACTTATGACCATAACGGAGCCAAAAAATTTATGTTGCTAAGCAAGAAATTTGTTAAGTGAGTTTTGCCCCATTTTACAACTTTTCTTGCCACATTTGTTGAATGAATCAGTGCAGTTGTTAAGTAAGTAACATGGCTGTTAAGTAAATCTGGCTTTCATTGACTTTGCTTGTCAGAAGGTCACAAAAGGGAATCACACAACCCTTGGACATCTGAATGTAAATCACATGATCATGTGGATGCCACAATGATCATAAGTGTGAAAAACAACCATAAGTCCCTTTTTCCAGTGCCGTTGTAACTTCAAACGGCCAATGCTGTAAGTCGAGGACTACTTTTAGTTTATTTGATCTCTTTGGTATTGCTTAATCTACCATCCTTGTTTGAGCTTCCTTTGTTAGGATTTCGTTGTGATCCAGATCCGTTTGGTGTGATTTATGAGGACCAGGGAATTAGGGAATCTCTCTTAAGCTACGGCGTGCGGTAGATGTGTCTATTTTATCTATGTCTTAAGTCGTAAGAGGTGGGTATTGCACTATGAAAAGAGGAAAACACTCTTGAAATAAAGAGCTAGCTCTGCTCATTTGCTAATGGCAATTCTACTGGGAGAGAGATTACGCAGACAAGGTTGCAATCCCAAGAGAAAAACTCCCTCCCGTTTCTTGGCGGTGATTTGTTCCCATCTCATACAAAAGCACGGTTCCCCCTCCCCGCCCTTCTGTTATTCTTTCTTTCATTTTTTGTATGCATGCATGTGTTTTAAATAAACTTTTTGCAGGATGCCAAATACTACTTATCTTCTTCCATTACAATTTGCAGCACAGGTTCCAGACAGTGACGAGCAATTTGTGCCTGACTTCCATTCGGAGAACTGTGAGTCTTGAAACTGGGGAGGTGGAGAAGTGGGAGGGTCATACTTTGATGGGGAAGAAAATGAAAAGTACCCAAACACGATGCTAATGTCTGAAATGCCACCATCTGATCCTTCATGCTGAAAAAGCCAGAGCTGAGTTTACTTCTCTGGATGCCAGATACGATTGAAAAAGCCATCCTGACCACATGTTTTTGATTCTTCCCATGACATTTCTTCTACTTGATCTGCTTTTTGAACATTGGTGTTTTGTTTTTGTTTTTGTTTAATATTCCTACTCTTGATTTGTTTCTACTGAATATTTTATTTTAAATTTTTGTTTGTGGAAGCATATTTGTAATAGCTGGAAGTTTTGTAGGCTGTCAAATAACTTGTAAGTGTTTGACATTCAGTTATTGAACATAGTGGAGGGCCCTTAAGACTTTTCTCCCCCTTTGGGAGGGTAGATGAGGGGCTATACTCCTTAGCTAAATAGCTTCTGCTTTCTCATTGCTCCATTAATCGATCTAAGAAGGGATGTTTTGGGAATATTTTGGAGCACAACATGGAATCTGGGCACTGAAGGTTCTCTACATGTCCAAAATGCAAGGCAAAAGTGATACTGGCCCAGGAGTGGGAGTGAAACACAAAATAAATGTACTTTCTCCACTCTGCACTTTTCAGGATAACAAAACTTAGGTAGAGGCCATTCACTGCCACCAATTTTTCCTAGCAAGATAGTTTTTATATCCTGAACATTATTCGCTTGCAAACTCAATAATATAATAATTTTAATTGTTTTTTTTAAAGCTGGAGGACAGTGTTTTATTCATCTGAGTGTATTTCCCACAGGGGCCTCTTTCTGCCTAGACATCTTCCTTTGCAATTATAAATCAAAACAATTTTTTTTAGTCCTTTTAGTTTTGGAAATTTAAGATTATATTACTAGTATCAACAATATTCATGAATAACAAAATTCTCTTTGGAGAATTTTTATTCCCAAGATCAGAAAAGATGTGACGTGACTAAAAAGACGACTCCTATTTTTCTTTGTTATTAATTTTCAGAGGAAAGTACTTGAATAGTTTCAGTGAAATATTTTCCTTACTCTGTCAATTCATTCTCACCGCCCTGCTTCATGGCAGGCCTAGAACTCATGGCCTCCTGATTCCTACACCACTACACCATGACTCTCTCTTACCTCTCTAGCATATCATATTTTGACTGCAAACCCTTTGTGGCTCTAGACCTGCATTCCGTATTAGGCTTAGGTTACTGTTCTGTTGTTGTGTCTGTAGTACTGTTGTTACTAGTAATGTCATAATGCCTAATTTTGTTTAAAAGGGTTTCTTACATATACAGATTAGATTGGATCCAGACTTTGGGAATATGTGACTGCAATTAGGTGTGACTGACAACCTGTAAATTATGTTTCAGTTCAAGAAGTATAGCCTAAGGGTATCATGTACACAGGAGACCAAGCAGAATTTTTAACTCTCAAATCATAATGATCCAAATACAAACAAATACAAACTAAACATGTTATGACAGCACTCAGTCACCTTTGCAGGCCTTTAGATGCCATTACATAACCTGGTTTGAAAGGCCAAACACAGCCACAAAACCACCCAGATCTTATGAAATGTAAGCTGTCTAAATCTAAGATCTGGGCAGATTCTGCCATTTGTTTTTATTAAACTAAAGAAATGTTCTATTTTGAGGAGATGTAGATACATAAAGCAAGGACATTTGTGTGAAGGAAGAAAAATAAGACCACAGGTATCAAACTTGATTTCATTGCTGGCCACATCAGGATTGTGTTTGACCTCGGAGGGCTAGGGTGGGCATCGCAAGCTCAACGTCACTCGTGTCAGGGGTACCTGTGGTGGCCTGAATGCTCTGCCAGTAAAAGCAGGCTCCCAAGCTCCATTTCTGGCTGCGATGGCCTGTAGCAACAATCTGCCAGTGAAAACGGAGCTTTGAGGGCCATGTGCGGCCCTCATGAGCTCTGTTTTCTGCTGTGACATCTTCCTGCAACCCTCTGCCAGTAAAAACAGAGCTCGTGAGGACTGTGTGCAGCCCTCACAAACTGTTTTTGGCTGTTAAGGCCTTCTGCAACCCCCTACCAGCAAAAATGGAGCTTGCGAGGGCTGTGCGTGGCCCTTGTGACCTGTTTTTGCTGGCAGAGGCACCACGGTCCGAACCTTCACTATTTCCAGGATGGCCCTATGGGCTAGATCTAAGCACCCTGTGGGCCACATCCGACCCCCAAGCCATGAGTTTGACACCCCTGATCAAGATGAAGACCATGAGCCTATAATTATTATTTATAATTTATTTATTTAACTTGTACTTGATGCACTAAAAAAAGAATTGGATTTCATCCTTCATTAAAATGTTCTTGATAGGAAGTAAATGACAAAAATACCTAAAACTCATAGAAAAGAATATTCTTCTTATAGTTTCTCATAGAAACTCCCAGAACATCATAGAAATTCAGGAAAGAGAACCTAAAACTCATGGCTTTATGACTGACTCAATATGTATCCAACCAAAGTGAACATTAGAAGAAAGAAGCATGAACATTTGTTGGATGATTCTCAGTCAGTCACCATCTCTTAACCTGCCCTTTAGAGAGTTAATAGTGTGGGCGAAAATTGGAGGACAGACAGCTGTGTGAAGCTCCTTTTGAAAGGTCAGGTTGTAAATTTAAATTTAATGAACAAATACAACATTCCAAGTTAGATAAAATATTATTAGGAATGGATGAGAAATTGATTTAAAAATTTACAAAGTATTATTGGAATGTAAATTGGAAGAGGAAAAGGTGAACGTAACGATGTTGGCCTAGATGAAAGATTTTGGATATGGTATAAATTTGGAGGATTGGCAAATTTTATGGGACAGAATTAGAAAAATAACCGTGGCGCCATCATATAAAGAAAACTTCCATAAAATGTTTTACCAATGGCATATCCCACCATCAAAATTGGCAAGAATGTATCCAAAATTATCTCCTAAATGCTGGAAATGCAACAAAGAAATTGGAGCATATTATCAGGCAAGGTGGAAATGTGAAAAAGCCCAAACATATTGACTGAAAATTAGAAACTGGTTAGAAGAGATGTGTAAAATTAAAATAGAGTTTAGACCTGAAATTTTTCTATTGGGAATCAATGTTGGGAAATATAATAAAGAGATAATATACCTAATAGTCCATGTCACCACTGCTGTGAGATTAGCCCTTGCCCAAAGATGGAAAAGTAATGATATGCCATAAGAAATGGAAATAATTAGAAAAATTTGGATGTGCACTGAAATGGATAGAGTAACTCAAGAATTAAAAGATAAGTCTGAATCTGATTATTACAAAATTTTGGAGAAGTTTTACCACTGGTTTAAAAAAGAAAGGAGTCATTGTATCAACGATGATTAATATTTATGTATATATGTAAGTTTGTACTTTTTGTTATATATGCACCACGCTCATTGTTTTTAAATGTTTTTCTTTTTGTTGTTCATTAATAAATTTAAAAAAAATCCAAGTAATTTCTCAGATAGAACTGAGATAATCTAATCTAAATAATTGTTGAAACAGAGGGGTGGAGTGGCATGAAAAATAGAAACTGCCTTATTTCATATAGGACAATTTTAGCACACTATTGCCTCTTTGGACTGGAAGCAGACTCTTAGGCCATTTTCCTAATCAATTTATGTATTCTTAACCAAGAATTTTTAACCAAGAATACAAAAGTCTGGGACTTTTGCATGCTAAGAATATCCTCTGGTACAAAGTCCTATCTCAGATTCCTTTGTAGCTAGGCTCTGCAAATACAATTCCGATGCAGGTTAGAGCATCTCTTTCCTCCCCCCGCCCCCCACTTCAAATAAGAGGGAACATCTAGTTCTCAATTTCTTTTTGGGGGTTGGGAGGAGAGGAAAGTCTTTGCCCCTTGTGATGCTTGGTTGATGCAAACTCAGACTGATGAGTATCCTGATGTCCTTACTCTCCTTTTTTCCCCACCCAGTGGCCCTTCACAGTCCTCCAGCTAAGATAAAAAAGGAACCACAAAGCCCATGTGTGGATGCTTCCAGTTCCTGCAGACTCACACAGTCTTTTCATTACCAACCCAGGGAGCAATGCTTATATGCCAGGTAATGCTGCTACAGAACAAATACTGATCACCTTGTGTTCCTGCAGTCATGAGAATTTGTCCTGTTAGGAATTGCCAAGAATGCTAAGTAGAGGTTTCCTTCAGATCTTGCTGGTTCAGACAAGTTTGAGAAAAAGGCCAAGATATGCAGAAGTCAACTATAACACTGTAACACTGTATTATTCATAACACTGTATTATTCAATAACTCACCATTATCCTGCATATTTTGAAGCTAAGAAAACATGTTGTCCATATTGGTTGACAACTTAATATGTTGGGAATGTGATTGGATGATAAATAGTCAATACCAAGTCTATCCCACTGTCCACAAAAGAGTAACAGTGTCACCCAAATGTAGGAATTTATTCATTAACCATCAAGTTAAGTCTGATCCTATAAATACAAAGGATCTAAGTGAAATTAGACGATCAAGCTTCTATTGTAAAAATTAATAAAGAAGGGCTCTTGGACATGTAATTAGGATTTGCTATTGGTTCTTGGCTCAACAATACACAGTGTTTTTATTCTTTGGTTTGCAGGTTGATTAGAATAGAATGCATGAAGACTATATGTTTTAGAACCAAGTGCTTTGGACTTCACTAAAGCACAACACCTCTTGACTAATAATTAAAACATCCTGAATTTGTCAAACATCTGTATGAACCTGAAAAAAAATGCCACTGATTTTAAGAGATTTGTGATTCTTAAATTCCTTTATTCTGGATTGCATGGAATCTTGAAAAGAATCGGTATGTAGTGATGTGTAGCCAAGAGATGCCAGGAGTTTATCCAAGGTCTGAAGAAGCCCTTTTCATATTTTCATAGCCTGCACCGCATTCTTATTTTAAACTGGGCGTGCTGCCTTTGGAGCATATGCTCAATTCTGAACATTAATTTTTAAAAAAGCACATACAAAACCTATGCAGATGGGGAGTTACTGCTGAAATCTCTCTCTATAAAAACGAAATACCACTTATGCATCATCACAAAATCTCCCAAACCATAAAGCCGACAAACTTGAAATTTGGCACATGTGTTCATCTTGGTTTCTAGGTGCTCCCTAAGAAAGGATATTTTAAAATGACCATCAGAGCATGAGTATTTCCTATATATTATTATTAACACGCTCTGATGCTAAGGAGTTCTACTCCCCACCTGAAAAGAAATCTGTTCCAAATGCAAAACACAAGCAGAGGAGAGGAGTTTCAGTTGTAGTTTCACAGCAGCAACCACCTTTAGAACAGAACAGTTGAGCTAAGCCACGCTCCTTGCTGTCTCCTTCTTGCTCACACAGAGCAAACTGAGAGCTCACACACTCAGTTTCCAAACAGCCCTCAATATTCTCACACACTGACAGGATGCTAGCCGGATGAATATGGATGCTGGTAGGCAGAGGCACAATTTCCCCCCATATTTTCTTCCCCCAAAACTAAGCCTGATCACATAGTTTTGTAGCGAAGCATTGGTACAGAGTTAATCATTTAATAAGCTTAATTTGGAGAGATGATCGAAAATGACATATGATAATGATTCATTTCTCCCTGAAAGTTTTAAATGATAGAGCAAATTTATCTGCTGTCAGAAGGAGTGCAGGGGATGGGAATCGGGGATTTTGACATACTGCTGGGAGAAACATGCGTTAGAGAAAACAAAGCCGCCTAAGGGAGGTGATGTGCAGTCTTCTGCTTGGAAGTATTGAAGCAGAGGTCAAATGTCCATCTGGCAGTGATGTTGAATTGAGTATAGGAGATGGCTAGATTAACTCCAAGATGCATTCCAATGTTATGATTCTATGAAGATAATCAGAAGTAGCTCTTTATTGAATATGCAAATAATGTTGAATGCTAGTTGCCTTCATTCAGCAAGAAAACCAGAGTGGTTAACATATAACATTGGACAGGGAGAATGGAGGGACACTGATTAATTGTGGCCTAAGAATCCTCAACACCACTGTTCTGTTGTCCGCTTTGACAAATTCTCCAGGTTCCACATCTCCAGGATTCACACTTTGATTCATCTACTGCAAGGCCTTCTTTCTTGGTTGGTTCTCTCCGCCGGATCAAAACTCTGGATCTTTCCAGATTCAGGGAACATATATATGAGAATCCATAGGCAGAAATGAGCAAGTCTCATCCTTAAAATTTCCCTTTTCCATCACTGAATTTAGCTGTGGGGGCAGCTGGGTGGATTGGTTGGCATATTCTGGTTGTTTTCAACCAGCATGCTTAACCTATTTAATTTAGTTTCCTAAATTAAACCATTTTCTGAATTTATTTGCTATGTTGAGTCATAAATTATCGAATGGATTGGAAACCACAATAAACCACCAAAACAGATTGACAGAAATCTTAAAAAAAAAAAAGCACGACCAAGATGTCAAGCCTAGCTTAAAATACGGCTATTAGGTATTTATTTAATTTGGTTAAACATTTATTTGGACAAATCTTCTGTGTAGGAATGCAAAAGAAGATGTGGGGGTGAATCTTCAAAGGACATACTCCTTATTTCTTATCAGGCAGTATCACACAATGTTGTGAATGATAGTGTAGGTGTAGTGCCTAAAATAAATAAATAAAATTTGAAAAAGTGCCCCAGATGTTGGTGTTTCTGTCCAGTCAGGTGTTTCCTCTTTGAAATACCACTACGGATGATCCCTAATGTTTGTGTTAAGATGCTGGGGTGGTGGGTGGTGGTGGTGGAGATGATTGTTTTGTTTTCTCACATTATCTCTCCAATCTTAAAACCCTTGTTGATTCTTTGTTCCATTGACAAAGAATATTTGCCCTTTAGGCCAGGTATGCAGTTTTAGCGTAGATTCCTCGATTTCCTATGAACCAGGGAACAATCTGTCACCAAGTCATGCTATATTTCTTTATGTGTGGTATTGTAAAATGCTGTGCATTAAAAAAAAAAATCCTCACCATTCATAAACTCTCCTTAATGGTCCTGACATTCCTTGTCCTGCTGTTTGCAACTTTCTGTTCTCTAGCCTTTGTCTGCCACATTTTAGTGTCTCCTCTCCTTGCATTTTCCCTCCCTCAGACTCCTCACTTCCACATGCAGGGTCTTGGATTCGAGTGCCATCTCCTAGCCCTTATTTACCCTCCAAGCTTTCCTAGGTCCCTCTCGCTTGTCTTTGTACCCCTGTTCCTTGATATGTTCCTACCTATAGAGCCTTTTTCACTTCTCTCCCTCAGCCCCAACCCCCTGAAGTCCGCATCACATTTAAATGGTGCCATCCAAATTCGTCTGCTCTTTTTTCTGTTTCACCTCCTTTAAAGCAGGAGCACCCAAGAATGTATTCTTTTGATGAGTTGCATATTAAGAAGCCTGTTTCTAAAAATAGGCGAGATCAGAAGATATTAAAAGGTAATGTTGGTTTCCTTTACATTTTGTAGAATGAATATGATTCCTTCCCCTGTGGTTGTGTCCACATCCAAAGCTTTCAATAGCCACACAGGTGCAGCTTTGCTTTAAAATCATCAGCCTGACAGCCTGTGGCTTAAGAATCATGTGGAGTCCTCAGTCTAATTTAGTATGTGTGAAAAAGAAAGAAAGAAAGAAAAGTAGGAGATAAGGAAGAAAGGCCTGTTCCCTCTGAAAAATATAGGTCATCCGTGTTAGTGCATTTGTCTGACTGCAAAATAAAAATCAAGTCTGTATCGAGTTCTGAATAAATAACCTCTTCGGAGCATATCTTATTATGACGCATCAGGGTTTTGCTGGGGAAAATGGGAAATACCAGCAGGAGGGAGAGGGATATATCTTGCTGCACCTGATGCTTGCACTTTTCTCTAGGCAAGATTCAAACAATGTGAGCCATCACGGCCCACTCCAGACAGCGCCTGGCCAAGCATACTGTATGGAACACAGGTAAGCCAATGCACTGGGTGGATAAAATTTCTAATATCTCTCACTTTACCTGAAAGGTTTAGGGAAGCTTAATACATTACAAGAAACTCTTGCTCTCTCAAAAATTAACTTTCAAGCAAAATAGAATAACAGAGTTGAAATCCTCTGCTCAGGCAGGAAACCCTGCACCATTTCAGACAAATGGATGTCCAATCTCTTCTTAAAAACTTCCAGTGTTGGAGCATTCACAACTTCTGGAGGCAAGTTGTTCCACTAATTAATTGTTCTAACTATCAGGAAATGTATTGGAACACTGCTATCACTTGTCCTTCTTTTCATTAAACAGCATTATGTTCAGCTGCTGTTTGGGTCCATATTATGAGTTAGGCTAAAATATTATTGCTTTTTAGTGACTTATGCTTGTTGAGCATGACAGGGTTGGTTGAATCAGTCAGCACACATTATAAATACTCATTCTTTTGGGTTGGTAAAATAGGAGTTCAAATTACTACAGGGCTGTTTTGGAGCATCACTCTGTCATTTTTTAAAGCTTTACGAAAAATACAGTGATCCAAGTGAGGATCCGGTTCTACCATAGATGGAGACATTTTCCACTCTTTCTCCCCTTGGTTCCACCTTTGCTTCAAATATCATAGATGGTGACGGTGAAACAAAATAGAGACATGGAGTTCCTGCAGCTTTTGACAGCTTCCAACTCCAGGAATTTTCCTCCATAGTGGCTTCTAGACAAAAGCTGATGGGGCAAGTTAGCTTAGCCCAAACACAACCTAACCATCTCAGTTGAATTTAGCAATTTACATGACACGCTGTCTCTTTACCCAATTAAACATGCCCAGCTATTGTAATTAATAGTTCAAATAGATCTCATCATCTCAAGTGGCATGTTGAAAGGGGATGATAGGAATTGTTTGGCTCAAATACCCAAAGAGTACTTTGCCTTGGTAAACTTTGTTGAGCATAAGTGTTCCATTTCCTGATTTTGGACTCTTTTTCAAAGGAATAGCAAGTCCCCATCCCCTTCGTGCACTGTAAGGGATGATCAGGTTATTAAACGCCTTTTATTTATTTGTCTGCCTGTACAACTGTCTGGCTTATTCTGCATTCCTTCTAGTTCCTTGTACCAGCTGCATGCTGAGGCCAGCCAGTCCTTCTCTGCCTCTCAAGCCTTGGTATCAGACAGCCCTTCCATTTATCAACGTCCATGGTCTGCCCCATGCCTGCCGTATCCCCCTCAGGGCTTCAAGCACGAATTCTACGACCCCATGTATGAGCAAGCGAACACACTGGGAGACGTAGATGGTTCCCAGTATGCAACTGGTGTGGTGATAAAACAGGAGCGGATGGACTATGCTTTTGACACAGGTAGAGTGAAAGAAAGTGCAAGTGTAGGGTGGTGCATACGTGTGTGTGTGTGCATGTGTTTAGGATTAGCATTAGTTCTTTGGACCAGGTTTATCTTTTTCCTGCTACAGAAACAGTCTGAAATTTGCTGGGTCCAGCTATGCTGATTAACAATCAAAGCATTTGGGTTTACATGGCATTACTTATAAATACTGTGCCACCCCACTCCCCCAAAAGTTAAAAAGCAGGGAGGGCCCAATACTGGTCCTGCCAAAATCTTGGATCCTTGCTGCTATTGAAAGATGCCATTTGTTGATTTCACTGATAAACACATCGAAACTGAGCACAAAGAACAAGATTTATATCTCTGTGTAATTCTTTTTTCCGATGATACATCCAGCCAGGAACTCTGGGATTATGGGTTTGAACCAGCTTCCCCCAACCTCATGCTTGCCAGAGGTGGAGGTCTACAATTCTTACCATCCCCATATTCTGCTAGGGGATGAGGACAGTCATAATCCAATGTATGTGGGAAGTTATCTGGAAGGTACCCTTTTCTTCCATAGCGTATTACTATTTTTGTGTATTTCCAATATATTGTACATTATGTTCAGATTCTCTTTCATACACACTTGATTTTGTTATAAAAGTTTTATACGTGAATAAAAGAACAAAAATCATGCAAAATCATGTTTGTTTCTGGTGTTACGTTCCTTTGCCATTGGGGTAGGGAGAGCAATGCATTATGTTTAGACCGGCCTTAATTCCATTGGCTGATCTTGAAATTTCAGGGGGATTCAGATAGGTTATAGTTGGTTGGGGAACTACCAGGTCCGTAGCATAACTGACCAGTTTAAAAAAAACATGCAAAAGATTACCATGGGAAATCTCTTCCATAAGGCTGACAAGAAAACTGTATGGAGTTGAGCTTAATTCATGGCCATCTTCACACTTACTTTGATCCAATGGCAATTGCCCAATCCATTTAATCAGCTTGTTGTGGCTTAGCAGGGGGTGGTGGAAATGCCAACACTTTCCTAGCTCATGAGAAATTCTGTATGTTAAAATGTTTTAAGTTGCTTTTCCTCCCTGCATACCAATTAAACTTCAGGTATGTTCCTTTTTCTTTTACTACCACCCTTGCCTATAGAAGAGGGATTTTTATGGATTCCCTGACCTTTAAATGTTCGGAGAGAAAGAGGAAAAACTATTCTGTTCCCCAGAGCTGGCAAAGTGTTGCATAACTTTGAGTCTCTACCTTCCTGCTGGTTTGGCCCAGAGCCTGTCTCTGTGGTGGCTGGCTGGCTGGAACGGAAAGGAATTTCATTCACAAAATGGATGCACAGGAACTGGGCTCCGGATGAAGAGTGTTGGATTTCACTGCTCGTGCTCTCCTAATGGTGCAACTGAAATCAGCCAGCAGGCTGGTAACACAAGCCAAAGCTTGGCTCATTGCCCAGAGAAAGTGGAAGAATGTGCAGAAAATGACACCTGCAAACCTGGGAGGAAAGCATCCAACTGGCGTTTGAAGTAGGAAAGCCTTTGGCTATCCAGGAGAAATGCACTCCCTTTCTGACCCTTTTTGCAGCTCCACATTTCTCCAGGGACTGCGATTAGTGCCTTTCCTCACTTGATTTTTCAGCTGCTATAAACTTCTTAAAAGTGTCAGCGATTAGGAAAAGAATAAGATTCCATTAGCCCTGAGAGCTGCCTTTTCAGGATTTAACCCATTAATACTGAATAAATGTTTACTTGCTTTCATTTCTTTTCTGCTGTATGTAAATAGGTAGATAAAACTGTTAGCTGGGAAATAAAAGTGCCCAGTGAATCATGGATTTGACCACTGAAAGGTGTTTTTGTAGGTATGGATAACCCAAGGCCCTCCAGATGTTGATAAACTACAATTCCCAGTATCCTTTGTAGCAGGCTAGTTTAGGTGGAGTTTCTGAGCGTAATGGTTCAGTGGCAAGTGAAAGATCACGAGATCTCCAGACCTTATAAGAAAGGCACGGCGTATTTCTCTCATATACTGTAATTTATTTTAATTATTTTTATATTCTACTTTTTCTTAATAAAACTCCTCTCCACTTAAACTTGTTTTTTACTTATAGTAATAATATTCATTTATTCAAATCAGACAAATGTCAAACAAATTATGCAAAATAAAAAGCTAAATAAAAGAAAAACCAAGTCAGCTACCGAAAAATCATAGCAAAGTTGGTCTTAAATATCTTAATGAGTATAAAAGTGCAGATGGAAGTGCGTTCCAACAAGAGCGTTCCCCAAATTAATTCATTTTGGATTCAATTCATATCTCATTTGTTTCCCCAAAATGGTATACAATAATGGCATTGGCACCTTCAATTATACATCTGAAACAAGGCCAGCGAATCCTATTTATTCCGTGCTCGCTTTTTTTGTTTGAATTACAGATGTGGCAAGCTGCCATTCAATGTATATGAATGCAGAAGGATTACCAAGTTGTTCCAGTTCTGAAGGCATATTAGGTGAGAAAAATAATCTTGGGGTTCCTGATAGATTTGATACATTTTTCTCTTTAGGGTGATGATAATAATAATAATAAACAACAACACCTGCCTATTCCAGCTCCTAAGGAAGGACTGGACAAAATGCCAAATCCAGTATAAATATCTGGTTGATTTTGTGATTAATTACAATTTGCTGTGAAATGTTCTAGGAGTAGATTTGGATGCATGACTGGACAATGGGGACAAGTTCCAGCTTGTATTATTTCCCAGAAAAAAAGTCTAGTACAGATTCTTAGCAGATACTGCTTTTGTTGTTCTCTGAGAAAAATCTGTGGAGTTTAGGCAAAAGTGATTTTGTAGCCTTAAGCGTTGCTTTTACCATACAACAAGCAAGTAGAAGGTACAGCAGAGGCAAGTCAATCTAAAAAAATTCCACCCTGAAGGGTTCATAAAAAGTCACCATTTGAATTGCATCTGATTCTAAGATTTAGTCCTAGGATGCAAGCACCTAAACAATCAGTTACGAGAGCACATGGACCACATTACTCTGAGCATTGAGTTTCTTTCAGAATTTATCTAAGAGGGTGCAAATATTCACACAAGAGTGTTGCATCCATTATAATCAAGTGTATTCAACACTTGTAAGTAGACATTCATTCTTGAAGAGATACTGAGTTGTTCTTTGCTTATCGACTTATTGCTAGTTAGAATGAACAATATCAAAATGGACTTGGGATATGTGTAATAAGAGGCAGATTCATACTTACACAATTCTCCCCAGTCTGGTTTTAGCCAGAGTATCTATAACGCATCACCTTCTCCCCCACTCCACCAACAACTAAACAATGAAAAAAAAAGCAAACCCCACACCTATTACTGAACATACAACTATCTTAACTTCTGGGAGAATGATTAGTAGATTTTATAATGATAAAAAAGTCTCATGTGGTTAAAGGTAGCTAATTGAAAGCCTAAGGAGCAGTAGTTGTTGTGTAATCAATCCAATCAATCCTGGGAAGAATTTTGGTAGTTAATCTCTGAATGTCAATGACTTACATATATCTAGAAGAAATGCACACCAGATTCTTGATATTTACCTATTGTTCTTTGGGTGTGTTTTTTTCCAGGCTATGGTTATGAGAGGCAAATGCAACCATTTGCAGAAGATGTTTGTGTTGTTCCTGAGAGGTTCGAAGGTCAGAGCCAATAGCATTTGGCTTTAATTTCCTTAATAGCCAAGCTACCCAATTTTCCAGTTGAATATTTGAACTAAGAATGCATCTTTCATAAATGTGGTATTCCCATGTGCCAGTGGTTCTCAACCTGTGCTCCACAGACCCCTAGGGGTCAGCAATGTCTTCTCAGGGAATCTGTGAAGGCTTGAAGAAATGTTATGATTTAAATCTTGAGTTATGTCTTGGGAATCCATGGCCACGGTCCATGACCACAAAAGATATTTAAAGGTAGTGAAAAAGAGATTAAGGACCAATGCCTTAAGCATTACTCCTTCAGTTATAGTAGACTTTTCCAATTTTGTAAGTTTACAGATGCTGAACTTCAGCTTACATCATGCTTTATATATTTGGCTGGTATTAAATTGGCAAAGTTATCTTTTAAATCTGAATCTGAACAAAATACCTGCATATTAGTCCCAGGGAATATGTGGGCTTTGATATTTTACAGGTAGATATTTGGATTATTTTCTCTGGTTCCAGAGGGTGTGGAAAAAGTTGGAATTCACTTTCTTCATGTTATTTGTGAAGCATAAAAACTTAGACTTATAAATATCAAATTTACAATCTATGTTTGTTTCTGTGCTTTTGTATCTTTGAGAACTTGGGGGTTCATTTGCTGATATTTCCCTCTTGCTTCTCACTGTCTCTATATCACAGGTATCAAACTCGTCATGTCATGTTGCCGTCACATGACATTTTGTGATTTTTTACCCCCCTCATTTGCGGAGCTGGAGTGGGTATGGCCTGTGCATGACGCATCCGGCCCAAGGGCTGCAAGTTTGACACCCCTGCTGAATATCTTTATCAACATGCCTATTTGTAATTCCACTTATGTTTCAAATATGGTGTGATAATAAAGGAGAAATACTTTGAAATATAACAGTCTCCCCAAATTAAGTAGAATTGTAATTTCCAGATCTTCAGCTACCCTCTGGCCAGGTTTGTTAAGAAATCTGGGAATTGTCATGTCAGTATTCCTGGAGAGAAAAAGGCTGGAGAAAACTGGTAGATACAGTAGAATCCCTCCTCCCATTTGTTTTGCCTTGTAGGAAAGCAAAATGTAGAAGTTTGATTTCAGGATATGGCATTGATTCTCCCTGTGAATTTTCTTCAGAAAATGCAGGGTTTTTTTAAAAAAAAATCAGTTTCTTTCTTCCCTTTTATTATATTGTATATGCTGCCCTTAACAGGGGATATTAGGCAAGAAGGAAGTGGATACCGTGAGGGCCCACCTTATCAACGGCGTGGGTCTCTGCAGCTTTGGCAGTTCTTGGTGGCTTTGCTGGATGATCCAAGCAATTCCCATTGTATTGCCTGGACAGGTCGAGGGATGGAATTCAAACTCATTGAACCAGAAGAGGTCAGATTTTCTGTTACTTTTTTTAAAACTAAAAATCATCTTATATTAATTACCCTTCATTGATTGTGGATTATACGGAACCTATCGTAGTTAAAATGGTGAGCATGACAGGCACGGTCCTCCTAAAATTGACAAATTATACTGTGATGGAAAAGAGTAGTTTTATTTGCTGATTGCAGTATCCATCAGCAATATCAATACATACACACCAATAATCCATAAATTAAATGTAGCTTTTGTGTTGGCCAACTTACTTCTTTATCCAAATTGTACCCTGTCATTAGAAAAGAATGCCCAATATGTGGTCAATGGCCACATATGGGCTATAAGCTCAGAAAAAAATCCACATATTTAACTTTTTAATTGAACAAAACCAGCTTCAGAACCCCACAAAAATGCAGTTGTTGGAAAGTGGAGGGTGTTCTAAACTAAAAAGCAGATTTTTTTTACTTAACACCTAATGCAAATATTCTTCACAAACTTACTATAAACATGAAGCCATATAAACAAATGTTATCTTTTCTCAAGTTGTTATTTCAGTTGGCAACTCAAACCTATGTATGGGTTCAAAGTACATAGCCAAAAATCATTATATTGGAGAAGTTTACTTACAAAAACTGCTAATCTCAAAGGGTTGTTTTTTTTTTTGCTAAAAGGCAACTGGACTTTCTTTGAAAATGTTTTGCTTCTGGAAGCTTCTTGGATGAGAAGCAAAATGTTTTAAAAGAAAATACCAAAAATACCTAGCCTTTTGAAAAAAAAACACCTTTGGGATAGCCATGGCCTGGATCATTGGGAATCTCCATAGACAAAAATGCTAATATTGGGAAAAGTATATAAAAATGGATATACTAGAGGAAATGTACACAGAATTGTCTATTGTCATTTGGATTTTTAAGAGGAGAGTCCTCAAATGTCAATAGAAAGTTTTAGTTTGTCTCTTGGTCCTAGTTGCTTTGCATGTAAATGTGATTGCTTCACTTTGAATTGGCAGGTGGCACGACTTTGGGGCATTCAGAAGAATCGCCCAGCTATGAATTATGACAAGTTGAGTCGCTCCCTTCGTTACTATTATGAAAAAGGCATTATGCAAAAGGTTGGTCTGGAGTTTGAATGCTTGGCACATGCCATTTAAATTTGGGAAGGTGGGCAGTCATCTGTCAACAAACTGCCAGAATTGTTAATCTCTTGTGAACAATTTCTAACACTAGCTGGGGTATTTTGAACACAGATGATCTCAGGTTAAATATCTATTCGCTGCTTTATTCAATACTTTGGGTAGGGTTACATATTTTGTGCCAAGAGAATAACATTGGTTATTGGATTAAAAATACAAAAGAAAGTGGGAATGGAACATTTACAATCTAGGTTACCATAACTTTATGATTTGAAAGGAAGGGCCTCCAGCAATGCAAAATTCTAACACTTTAGTAATACTCACACGCTAGGTCTTGATGTGTAGGAAAGTCAAGAAATCAGTCTCAAGCAGCACCATGAACTGGGTCTCAATCAAAACAGAATAATAGTACAGGAAGATATAATGAAGCATTCTTTTTTTATATTGGAGTATTGATTTTAATAATCTTGTTGAGCACTTGATGCTCTTGGATTTTATTCCATTAAAAAAACTTTTTCATCAGCATTATAAATCTGCCTTAAAAAAACCTGATTGAGCACCTTCCCATCTTGATTGATTTTTAAATTGTCACAATTGCTGACAATAAAGCTATGAACTGCATATTGTATTACATTTTGCATGTGTGTGTATATGTGTTTATGTGTGTGCATGCACGCCTTTGAATCAGAACTGCCTGTATAAGTTGCTACAGTTTTCCTGGTGAAATTTGCCATTGCTTTCTTCCTAGGGCTGTGAAAATATGACTGGACTGGGGCAATCCAGTTGGTTTTATGCCTAGTATATTGAAACCTCCAATACCCGCATATTTTGATTGAATTAACTGTGTATTCACAGTCCTTATATGTTATTTTATGAACATAAATCATTTATGTACTTTTCTTTTGTTTTAATCAGAGTTTCAGAATTGGGAAAAAATATTGACTGGAATGGTTTACAAGTCCTGTAAAGTGAATTTTAAAATGCAGATATAAAATAAAAAAACACATTTAAATGTGCATTTTCAATATTTCTTCCCAGGACTTTATGCCACTCTTTTGGAAAACACTTGGATTGCTATGAAGCCAAATTAAGCTTCTGGGAAATGGCAGAATAGAGGTTAAAGGAAGAAGCAATATAAGATACTTGTCACTTCTGGAGGCATCTGTGGGTGCGTGGAGGGGAGGATTTGCCAAGAGCAGAACAGCTGCTGTAGTGCTTGTGTTTTCTCCCTTCTGTGACATAGGTGGCTGGTGAGCGTTACGTGTACAAATTTGTCTGCGAGCCTGAGGTGCTGTTCTCCCTTGCTTTTCCTGACAACCAGCGTCCATCTCTGAAGGCTGAATTGGAGTGGCACGTCACCGAGGAAGACACAGTGCCTTTATCCCACTTGGATGAAAATGCTGCCTACCCACCAGATCTGGGAGGTGCTCAGCCTTACGGGAAAAGCTGCACATACTAGCCAACAGTAGAATGGACAATTACATCTGGGAGAGTTGTATGTGTGTGTCTGTATATATTTATACATAAATATATAAATATATAAATATATATATATATATATAAAGATATTTCTCAAGGTTTGAGAGTTCAATCCTAGGTAGGGCAAATGTTTCTCTCCTAGGGTGCAAAGAAAAAAATATTTGCTGTGAATTCTGCATGGCATCAAGAAGGGCATCCGGCCAGTAAATGCTCAGCTCCATCCAGTTGCCCAACTTTATCCCAAATTAAGGGATTACCGGGTCAATAAAAAGGGAGGGTTTCCGCCCCCTCAATTATCAATATAGAATGTGGCCTTGGCTCTTGGAAGCAAAACCAGAAGCCTTGGAGAAAGGCAGCAGGGTCTGCCAACTTGAGAGCAAAATTGGGATTTGTGTTCAAATCCTGCCTTAGTCATAGACTCCTTGAATGAATGTGGGGCAATTCTTTCAGGCTGTTCTCAAGGAGGGGCAACCTACCTCACAGGGATGTTGTGAGGACAAATAAGATAAAGATTGTAAAGTGCTTTGTATATTTGCCTTTTTATTTTAAGGAATATCTTGATTCAACAATAACTAAATGAAACCTAAACAAGGGAAAGACAAGGTCTCTCTGGTTTTAAGTGGGGTTTTTCCTTGCTTGGGGCAGATGGAATATGTACACTCCAAACGCAAAATAATTTTTTGGCAGCTGGATTGTAGAGTCTTTTGCTAAGGATAAATGATATACGCAACAGAGAGAATAGGCTTACCCATCATGATGCTAAGTGCTCAAGAGAGAAGCATGGCAAAGAATTACACTTAGAATAGAATATAATTCTTTATTGGCCAAGTGTGATTGGACACACAAGGAATTTAATTTGTCTTGGTGCAAATACTCTCAGTATACATAAAAGAAAAGATACATTCGTCAAGAGTCAAGAACTATAGGTACAACACTTAATGATAGTCATAGGGTACAAATAAGTAATCAGATCATACAATTAACAGTCAATATAAATTGTAAGGATACAAGCAACAAAGTTACAGTCATACAGTCACAAGGGATGGGTGATAAGGAGTGATGAGAAGATTATCAGTAATAGTAATGCAGACTTTGTAATAGTTGAACAGTGTTGAAGGAATTATTTGTTTAGCAGAGTGATGGCTTTCGGGGAAAAACTGTTCTTGTGTCTAGTTGTTCTGGTGTGCAGTGCTCTATAGCATCGTTTTGAGGGAAGGAGTTGAAACAGGCTGTGAGGGGTCTGTAAATATTTTCACAGCCCTCTTTTTGACTCGTGCAGTATACAGGTCCTCGTTTGAAGATAGGTTGGTAGTAATTGTTTTTTCTGCAGTCCTAATTATCTTCTGAAGTCTGTGTCTGTCCTGTTGGATTGCAGAGCCAAACCAGACAGTTATAGAGGTGCAGATGATAGACTCAGTAATTCCTCTGTAGAACTGTATCAGCAGCTCCTTGGGCAGTTTGAGCTTTCTGAGTTGATGCAGAAAGAACATTCTTTGTTGTGCTTTTTTGATGACATTTTTGGTGTTAGGTGTCCATTTTAGGTCATGTGATATAGTAGAACCTAGAAATTTGAAGGTTTCTACTAAATTTGAAGGTGTTGTCAAGTATTGTAAGAGGTGGTAGTATGGGAGGGTTTCTTTTAAAATCTACCACCATTTCTATGGTTTTGAGTGTGTTCAGTTCCAGATTGTTCCAGTTACACCACGAGGCAAGTTGTATAACCTCCTGTCTGTATGCTGATTCGTCATTGTCTTGAATGAGACCAATAACTGTTGTGTCATCAGCAAACTTCAGTATTTTAACAGATGCAGTCATTGGTATATGGGAAGAAGTGGAGAAAGCACACAGCCTTGGTGGGGGTATGTGTGCTAATTGTACAGGTATCTGCCTAGCTTCACCTGCTGCTTCCTGTCTGTTAGGAAGCTTATGATCCACTTAGAAGTGTTTTCAGGTACCGCTAGTTGGTTTAATTTACTTAGAAGAATGCCTGGAATGATGGTATTGAATGCTGAACTGAAGTCTACAAAGATGGCCCTTGCGTAGGTATTTGAAGATTCAAGGTGTTGTGGGATATAATGCAGAGCCATATTAACAGCATCATCTGTCTGTCTATTTGCTTCGTATGCAAACTGCATCTAACAGCGGATCCATGATGGTTTTCAGGTGGGACAGCACAAGCCTTTCAAAGATGTTCATAACTACAAATGTTAGAGCAACTGGTCTATAGTCATTCAGTTTCTTGATGGAGGGCTTCTTTGGCAGTGGGATGATAGTAGAGCATTTGAGGCAGGAAGGAACATAGCACATCTCTAGTGATTTATTGAAGATTTGGGTGAGATGGGGGCCAATTGGTCAGCATAGACTTTTAAGCAAGAAGGAGTTATCTTGTCTGGCCCTGGTGCTTTTCCTGGCTTTTGTCTGTGTAATAGATCTTGCACTTCTTTTTCTGTGATCACCAGAGGTTGTGAACCCAATGGGTTGGGGTGAGTTGGAGGAAGTTTGGCTGTTGTTGGTGTTTGAGATGGGGGTTGTGGAGATAGGTGGCTGTAGTTTCCTTTCAATCCTGCAGTAAAACATATTCAGGTCACCTGCTAGTTGTTGATTTCCTTCTGCCTGGGAAGGAGGTTTGCTGTAGCCAGTGATGTTTTTAAGACTTAATAAAAATCATAAAACAATTGCTGCAGCTTAACCTGTACCTAGGCCCTAGGTATTGTGCCTTATTGTGCCTAATGATTAATTCATGCAGAGTATCCACTGGAACAGGAAGTATGTAAGCCACACATGTAACTAGGTTTTCTTGACCCTCTCTTGCAAATTTATTTTCTTGAATTTGCTTTACATTTCAATTCTGGCACTTCCATCTTTGTCTGATGGCTTCCAACACATGTTAATATCGATGTGTCCTGCTCATCTGATGCTTGGTGTCAGGAGCCAAGCCATGCTTTACTTAACCATTATTTACATAAACCATAAGTGGAGAGTGAATTACTGATCACAGTGACTGGGGTCATAAGAAATGCAAAGCCAAAACTAAACAAACTTATGACAATGTAAAATGAATGAATTTGATCATTAATATTGAAAAAAATGATGCCTTTTTACGATTGTCAAATTAGAAAAGATTATGTACAAACCACTGTACACTGTGCAAGTAAGCAAGAGTGCTCTCTGCCTACTACCTGCTTGAATACTTGTGTCAGCCAAGAATGAGGTTCGAACTGGGCAGACTTTGGAAGAAGCCCCATTGTAATCTATTATGCTTGAATAATTCTACAAGGATACAAAATTCCAGTCTCTATCAAGAAACTAAAGCTTGCTCGGTCTCTCAGAAGTATCCAGATAGTCAGCAGCTTGTCCCTTATCCTTCTTGGAGATGAATTTTAAGCAAAAAGTTGTTGTAGGTTTTCTGAACATTTCCAGGATTTTTGTCCTGAAAAACCTACCATCAGTCAGCACCATCTTGTAAGAACTCAAGAACTTTTAGTATGTCCCATTTACTACAGATTTTCTTTTTGTATGCATGCAGCTGAATATTCAGATCTGTTTTTTTTTTTTATGGCAACTTGTTTTCACTCAGGTTGGCTGCTCTGGATAACCTGCTTTTGATCTCTGTCCATGCAATCTGGTATGTCCTTTAGGCCCTGTCCTAAAAAACAAGGTTATGAAAGACAAAAAAGTGCTTCCGTGAGGTTTCTAAATTATTTAATGGCCCTGATGGTATATGAAATGGCTCTAGCTTTTCATTTTCCTTTATTTCTGTGTCATCTGTGAACTAGACCTAAAGCTCAATTTAATTATTTCAAATTTCCATCATACAGAGCTTCAATATATTTGGAAAAGATATATTCTACATTGTTTCCTCTCTAACTATTATGTATTATGTATTTTTACGTGAACTCGGGACAGGGAAAACTACAGGAAGGCAGGATATCTATCCCTGGATACAAATAATTTTTCCATCTAAATGTCAGCTTGACCTCAGAATAAAGATGGCCTGGACTAATCTACCTTGTTTCACAAAATTCCAGGAAGTATGGAAAATGGGGCGGGGGAGTGATTTAGTTGCTGCAAGAAAGGAGGTAGTGAGGTTGATTTTTCACAACTATCAGCCCCATAGTTCAGGTGGACTTTTCTCCATCCCATCCTCTGCCCTTAAAAGATCTGAAAGCCCTAGAATTTAGGATTATATTAGTATGTATATTGTTTCTGTAGTTATGATTCAAGACCTACATTTCTAATTGGAGGACATCTTTTTGGCCCTGGGAACCTATGACCTGTATCTTTTACTTGTCTCTCATAGTTCACAGGAATTTAGACTTGTTTTATAGCACTTATTGTGAGCAACAGAATATAGAATGTATACAGAGTTAATATTTGATTTTGTTTTGTTTTGCTGGAACTCAGAACAGCTTACTTGCATTGGCCAAGAGGTAACTAATTAGTACATTGAAGCAAACAAACATATTTCATTTCAGCAAAGATTGAAATATGCCTGCAATATCAAGTTGCCATCACACAAAAACAAATTGTCTTATATAGGAAAAAAATAAAAAATAAAGCTTAAAATTAAAAGGTAATTAAACATTTTCAGCCAACCATATAATCATTTATAGAACTTTCTCATTTACATGATTTAGCCGTGTTTAAAAATTCCTTTGCATTATTTGTGTGGACCGTTTATTTGGATTATTTTTTCAGAGATTTCTGAAATTTCTTTTCCACCCGTCTCTCATCAGGAAGGATATTATTTGCAGCAGCTCTAAGTCTAGCTAAAGTCTTCCAATAGTATGGTTGAATCTGGTCTTTAGAGATCTGAACTTAATGGAATGGGGAGGAGGATGTAAAGTAAAGGAACTGTTATGAAAACGGCATAACTTATCAAATGAAAGTTATAAGCAATACAAATTTGGACTGTAAGAAAGCCTTAGAAATTTTCCTCATAGAATGGAATGAGGCAGGCATTACCTATGCTAGCAATGGATGGGCCATCCATCCACCACTTCATATTTCCCTAGCAACAACAGTGCTCACCTTTTGACCAATACTTTGGAATGTATTTTAACTGTTTGCCAAATGTTAATGAAGTCATGATATTTCTGATTATAACCTTTTAAAATCCACTGCCTTAGAACAAATCCTTTGGAAACTTTTAATCACAAGTGCCCTCTTCCGCAGAATAAAGTTTTTAAAGGTATTTCTATCTTTCATGTTAATTGGTGCGCACACCAAGGTAAACAAATCCAGAGTTTCCTGGGATAATAAATCTAGCAGATTTACAATTTTCTCTCTAATTTTTTTAAAAAAAGATTCCTATGACTTTGTTCTGGAGTTTCTCAGATTCCAAAAACTTTAACCTTAGACTTTATTGACTTCACCTCTTTCCTAAGAGGTTTGTAGGGGGCGTGCATAAGCACACCAATGTGCCTAAGGTCCCTGTCCTATTGTTTCTTTTATTTTTCTTATATGTATCCATGTATTCATAACTATGTTTTTACTTATACCTATTATCTTGTAAGCAATTGACAAACCAAATAAATAAAGAAAAACAGATATTCTGAAAATTCCTAGAACTTTTAAGATGGTTTTCTCTCCTAGGGCTTACCACAAAAAAATAACTCAAATCACTACTGGACTTTGAAACCATATGTGGTGGACATTGATCCTTAACTACATGATTTTTCTTTGGCTTTTGTGGGGTACATCAGTATAAATAATGCAGATGCCTTGCTTGGAAGCATTTTGAATTCCTTTTCTTATCTGTTTATTGGAAGAAGATAGAAATACAGAGCCTTTGGAAATCTTATTATTTATTTTGAATAGTTCCATCAGATAATTTAAACTTGGGTGATATCAGGAAATAGCAAACATTTTTCCAATGAATAAGTATTTTACAGAATTGATCTGGAATGTGTACAATATTATATGATTTGCATTTTACTTTCTGTGTGTGGTCTTAATTTTCATTTACTGTTTATGCATTTATTAACACAAATGGATACATATGGAATATTTTGTGATATTTATTCCCATCTGATGTTATGGAATTGCTTAACTTTATCGTTTAAAAATTTAGAATTTGGCATTGTGGATTGCTTTCCCATAAAAAAAATTCAGAGAAGATTGATTTCTTAAGAGTGACAATGGTTCTTTTAATGTTATTTTGTACATGGATGGATGTGGGTAGCAAATAACTCAATTTGAGGGATCTTTAAATATTAGTTAATTTGATTATAAAAATATCAACTCAATTTTTATATTTTTGAAGGTAACTTTTTTTTCTTTTGCTGTTTAGCATCTTAAACATTGAAGCATCTATAAATACAGTTGATCAACTCAAAGAAAGGAAAAGAGAATGAAATCTAACTCTTATCTTGAATTGTGGCAGATTATCATTCTTCTAATTCCCTGTCAATGCAGACAACTTGCTGATTGGAAAACATGGAAATTGTACTCCAGCATTCCTGAAAGATTACAAAATGGGAAAGCTATGAAATCAGTATAATAATTGGCCCTTGGAATTAAAATGGACAATTCGGTGTCTGTTTTGTTATGATCAGTTTTTCAATACCAGTGGTTCTCAAAGTGTGGCCTGCAAATCCTGGGAGTTCAGAATGGATTTCATGGGGTCCATGAAGATAATGTCTAAGTTTTAATTCATAAATTATCAATAGATATAACCTATCTAAACAAAGCTCTTTGGGATCCTGATTTTTAAGACTATAAAAGGGTCTTGAGACCAAAATACTTGAGAACCTCTGCTCTATGCAACCCTCATACTCTGTTAGTGCTGTTACTTTGATATTCTACTTAGGCAACCGAGCAGAATGTTGTGTAAGAAATAAATTCTAACTCAAGGATACTGAAATGTTAAATTTCCTGCAAGTAAAACATATTATTTATGCTTAATGCTTGCTTTTATGCTAACTGAAAATCACCATTTGTTGATATAAATTAGCTCAAACTGAGCAAGTAAGCATCCCTTATTCACCAATAGAAAAAGCATAGTTTTGGGAAGTGTGTTTCATGGTTCTCTCTGATTTGTTTTTGTCTTACATCTGTAGAAAATGCCATATCTTAATTACAGCTCTATTAGGATGTTCGCCCACAATTGTCTTTGAGATTATCCATCCCTCCTGTTCTCTTTTCCCTCCCCATTTATTATTTTTATAAATATCTTAAGGTGGTGAACATAAATAATACTCCTTTCTCCTCCCAACAACCACCCTGTGAGGTGAATTGGACTGAGAGAGCAACCGATCCAAAGTCACCTAGCTTTCATGCAAAATTCGGGACTATAACTAGCCTGGTGTTCTAACACTAGACCAAACTGGACGCATTCTCAAACTCCCACTTCGTGCAGAAATCTATAATTTTATGAAACGTGTCATAATCCCTACTTCGCATTCTTTCCCTCTCTCTAAACCATTTTCATATCCTTTGCCTTCACTGTTGCCTCAAATATCAGACTAGGCAGAGCCCCAGAATTTTGTAGTGTCTTATATACTACAGCAAATCGCACGATGTTAGTGAGATGAGAACGATGCTGATGGTGACATAGAAACTCTTTAACCGGTATAGAATAAAATGGGGCAGCTTCCCTAGGTCGGAAATATTGTGTTGGATTTCTATTTCTTTTAAATGTAAATTGCCTAGTAGAAGCAGATTAAATAATACAGGTGGACTGGCAATCACAAAATCTGAACTTTTAATGTTTATAGAAAGAAGGGGGGAACCTTTGGAGTATGGTATTAGTTCCCTGTAGGGAAAGTTTTGGAGAGGGACTTTAGAGCTATGCTGTAACGGACCAAAGAGGACCTTCTGGTAGGAACGGGATACGCCAGTAATTCCGCCCTGTCGCAAGATGGCGGCTGGTAACGGGAGGCGGCGAGGTGTCCTGCGGCTGTTAATGCGGATCGGGTCGGTGTTGCTCACGCGTTTCCCGTTCTGGCACTGTCTCAGTGGCCTTCTCCTCAATGCCGAGCGCGCCGAGGTTCGCCGGTGAGTTAAGATCTTGAAAGTTACTATGCCTCTGAGCGTGTGCAGAGAGCAATCGATGCCAGCAGCCTCCGTCCATTTAGAATCCAGAGACCAACTCTTAAAGTCGGGAGCCCCGCATCATCTCTATCGTGGAGAAGTGGTGGGAGTCTGGGGACTGTAGCATGGGAAAGAAAAACAATGCTCAGGTGGGCGAGAAGGTATGCGTGAGAATGAATGGAGTGGGAGAGTGGCTTAGGCTTTCACACTGGGGCGGGCGGTGAGGGAAGGGACCTGTTGGTGGAGGACTTGGGGATGAAAGGGAGGGAGGCAAGTCTCTCGGAGGGACAGCGACAGAGTAGGTATCATTAAATAACAACTGAGATATCCCCTCAGATAGAAGGGGATCAGGAATCAGGATGGTAGCCAATGGTGGCGGGATCTCAGGATGGGCATTGGTGGATGAAGCAGGGAGAATGATTGGATCTGAGGGCTGAAATGGAGGCAATTACAAGTTTAGAATAGTATTTCTTAGACTTTTTTTCCTCTGGGGACTATATTTTTGGAAGGACTCTAAAAGAACTTTTGTTAGTATGGGTTATAGTTATCAATATTTGCCGTATTAACAATTAACCTTGATGTGTTTGCTGGGGCTACTGCTTCTCACAGTTGTTTGATGGGATTTTAACATTGTATTATCCTCAACAGAAGCTATCAAATAATTTTGATTTCGCAGACTCCTGAGAAAATCTTCAGGGACTTTCAAGAATCCTCAGAAAACACGTTGAGAAAACTGATGTAGAAATACCTTATCCAGCTGGTTTCCTCTAACTTTGTTGTCAGCACTGAGTTTAATTTTATTCTGTTAGATCAACGGAGAGCCTGTTGTTTTGGAAGTGAGGCTGGAGACAGCCATAAATCAGGCAGCAACTGACTAAAATTGTTTGGACTGATTGCTATGAGGGGATTCTCTTGCAAGACTTTCTTTTTGAGTAATATGTAGGATGTGACCAAGTGTCAGAACCACCTCAGTGGCATCTGCTATTTTATAGAATGAATACCTTGCTCATGAAGCTGTGAATGGCTTCCACTTTCCTTGCAATTTGTAACCAAGTGGCATTCTGGGACACATTGTATATTTGAATTTTTCTACACGCCAGTGATGTTGTATAGATTAGGGTCTCCAATCTTTCAGACCTCAGGGACCACTAAATTCATAATTTTAAATCCTACTGACCACTAATATGATCTACATAATGACCGGCTGGGTGGGTGTAGCTCCTGTGACTGGGTGGGTGTGGCCAACTCGATGTCACTCACGTCAAGGGGCGCCTTGCCGGCCTCTATTCGCCCCTCCCCCCCAGCCACTCCTTGCCTCCCTGCCTGGGCTCCTTAGGGTCCCAACAGGAAGCAATTTGGCATTGGAGCTAAGGAGCCACCACAAGAATGAGTTGGCAAAGCAGCTGGCTCAATTCAAATTGGATCTGACTGAGGAGGCTCAGCAGAAGCACATCCTTGAGGACTATGAGCATGGGCTTTCCAAGCAGAGGGAAGATCTGCAGTAGTGCGAGGCCAGGTACTGGTGCCTGGAGGCTCAGTGGGCTAAGATGGTCAGCCAGTTCCAAGTCATGATGCAGTCCCACTGGAACAAGGCCCCCTGGCTCTTTGCCACCAGCAGCACTTCCCTCCAGCCTTCGCCCCAAGCCCTGCACCAGGAAATTGAAGTAGACCCCAAGTCAGAATTTCTGCCCCCCTCTGACTCGCACAAAAAGACCCCGAAGGGAGAGCTTCTCTGCAGCAATACAAACATTCATTGCACATATCTGGCCCTGGGGCGATAGCTTGAGAACCCCTGATTTAATGCAATATAAAAAATGCAAATAATTTTTCTGCGGACCACCAAAATTTTCTTGTGGACCACCAGTGATCCACGAACCATCAGTTGATGACCACTGGTATAGATAATTATTGATATTACTGTAACCATTTGTATTTAGTTTTATTATCTTTTGAATTTTTTGTACCTTATCTAGCCCATCAGAAATGGGACATGATGATGGTGGTGATGATAACTATGATAAAGATATAGAAAGCAAAGATAATACCAATGGTAATAGGTACCTTGGGTGCAGTCCCAAAACAACTGGAGCACAATTTGAGCATCATTCATATTGACAGATTCACCATCAGTCAACTGAAAAGGCAGCATTACTTAGAACAGCTTATATCTTGTGACAGTATCTATAACTAAATAACAACAGGTCCTACCCCAGGTCCTTGGGAACAAGTCGATAGGTGGACCAAAATGCCATGTCTAGTCTACATACACATCTGGCTGACTGTTTGACCAATCATAATAATACAAATTGACTTTTTCTTTAATGGCTCTCCAAATCATGATGACTCTTAACTGTTTTAACTGTCATCTGAAGATGAACTTTGTTCTCTCAAATTTAGAGTAAATTTCCTGTCAATTCTCTTGGAGAGTGGGTGGGTAGACTCCTGTTTCGAATAGATTATTAATGCCTTGCTCATTGTAATCTTCTGTCTTTCATGGTAGCCTTGCAGATTGACCCACAAAGGCTGTTTATCTGTAACTCAGCTGCCTAAAACTTGGGAATAGGTAAAATGCAAAGCAATATAAACAAAAATAAATATTTGTTTTCTGAAAGCTGAATACCATAAAAATAAATATATATGTATTTACTTATAAGTTATGGTAGCTGCTAGTCAGAAAGAAAAACAACACTTTGTTTCTTGTACTTCCAAAGTTCTTTATGTCAGGTTGCTTAGAGATGATTCCTGGTTGCCACAGGTGATCACACCTGCACTTGTTTATATGTCTATGTGAGGCATGCTTGAACAATCATGTAGCTCCCCAAATATACTGCTAAACACATGCCATTAAATAAAATTAATAAAGCAAAGAGTGATATGTTGATAAAAGGATATCAAAGAAAAATTATGTCAAAGAAAGGTGAGATATGAGGCTCAGAAATGTTTAGCTCATGGTCAGAGTATTATTTTCTCTCCTCTTAAAGCCTGTGTCAAGGGCTTCATGCTAGTGATTTTTAATAATGAATTTCTTAACCTTTGTAACTGTCTGTGCTCCCTAATGCTTAATGCTGAATTCCCAGTACTATAATTTT
>NW_020769357.1:2829651-2899651 GCF_900518735.1 Pseudonaja textilis
AAAATTATAGTACTGGGAATTCAGCATTAAGCATTAGGGAGCACAGATAGTTTAGTGCTTATTGGGTAGGGGTTTTGTTTTAACAAAAAAGTACAGAAATGTTGTCAATTCAAAGTGGGGCTGTATTCTTTGGAAAGTAATGCCAGGTTCTGCACATGTACCACTCTCTCTTATGTGCCATGTTCATTTCTTTCATTTCTTAGGGAGTAATTTTCTACTCCTTTTTCCTTATACAGGAAACCAGACATCCCTGTCCCATTTCTCTACTTTGATATGGGTGCAGCGGTTTTGTGTGCCAGCTTTATGTCCTTTGGTGTGAAACGCCGATGGTTTGCTCTGGGGGCTGCTCTCCAGTTGGCTATCAGCACCTATGCAGCATATGTTGGAGGTTATGCACATTATGCGGACTGGCTGAAGGTGAGACAATTATCTGCTCCATTTTTGGCATTCAAAGTCTGGTCATATTGCTGTATGGCAGAATTAACTTGGGCTCAAAATGGATGGTGGGTGGGTATTGGCATTTTCCCTTTGATTAGATTCTGTTGTTTCACGTATAGCATCTTTCAGTATTAGCAAAATAAGATCTTCTAAAATATGCCTTTGCAGTTAAATTGCTCTGTAAGCAGGATTGGCAGTTTCTAAATTTGATAGCTAATAGCTAGGTAGAGACAGACAAATAGCATATATGCTGGAATAATTTTATAGAGGTGAGAATATCCCTAGGAATAAATGGATTATATCTCTTATCAGTCAATGAAAACGAATGAACATACAAGTTTTCCTCTGACAATATTTGGTGGCTTAAGTATCTCTCCCTATTGGGTCTCAATATCTGGATGGGGAGGAACTGACTGTCACTCAATCCTACCAAGCTTGTGGATATTAGAGATATTATATTCTTAGATCCTAGGACTTTCCATGCATACTCTTAGCAGATGGGGTAGAACTTTCCTGTTCAAGAGTATGTTCAATCTGGGGATTTCTTGGAGTCATACTTCTTCTTGTGAAGAGCAGGCAGCAAATGTGGCTCTTTCCTCAGCTCCTTCTGATACACCAGTTGTACTCTTTCCTAGGTTGGGAAGCGAAGCCCTTCAGACAGTAGCCTCAGGGCTCAACAACTGCAGTGTGCTCTACATAAAGCCACCCTTGAAAACCATTTGATCTTCAGCTGGTCCAGAATAGAGCAGTTCGGGCAGTAATGGTCGTTCTTCAATGTGTCCATGTGACATCTCTACTGCCTCAGATGCCCCAGTTGCCAATATGCTTCCTAGTGTGAGTCAGTGCTGATTATTACCAAAATACTCTACAGGTAATAAGTTAGATGAAACACTCTGTCTCCCGTAGATTCTGCTTGGCTGTACGTATTAGCAGAATTGGTGTGCTCTGCATCCCTTCTTAAACAATCTCATCTGTCAGTACTCAGTAAGAGTACCTTCTCTGATGCCGTGCCTGCCCTTTTGAATAAGACCCTGCCTGAAAAAGCACATGGCTGTCATCCTGTTAGTGTTCTGTAAAGCGTTGAAGATTGCTTGTTCTCCTAGGTCTTGATGTGAGACAGATGGGGTCTCTTGGGCATGTTGGTTACTTTTATTTTGTGTTCATTTTTGTCCCCAGATGATATCTTGTTGTTTTAGTGGTTTTTATGCTATTATTTGTGAAGTGTCCAAAGCAGTTGGAGTCATGTTGTGTCCAAATTGAATTAATAAATAAATGTATAAGATTGTTCCCTACCCCAAAGCTCTACAGAAACAGTACTGGCTGTGATTATATTGATCAGGTAAATGCTGATTAATTAATTGTTTTCAGCTTCATAATTATTTTTTATTTGGTGTCTTCCGTTATCAAACAGAACTTGACTTAACATATAATATGCCTAAATTTAGTTCTATTGATGCTCACACTTTTTGTTAATTGTCATTTTCCTTTATATCCAAATCCTCATATATTTAAACTTGATAGGTATATTTCTAATTGAACATAACGAAGTATGATTAGTGGAAAATTATCCCTGTGCCATGAAAAGAATGGATGACAAATATATAACCTACAATTTGTGTGCCCAAATTTAGGCAGCCACTTTTCATCTCTCAAAGAAAATTGTCAGTACAAAATCAGGTAAAGTTATTTCTTCAGAAATGGATATATAGAGGATGTTCCAACATGAAAAAAATTGTAGGTTTTTGGGGGGTGGGGGTGGTTGTTAATAAAAAAAATGCATTTCTGTTTTTATTAATTGGCACATTTTGTTTACTTTGCATGACACAGGTGAGAATGTATTCACGAACAATAGCCATCATAGGGGGATTTCTGATCTTGGCAAGTGGCGCTGGTGAGATCTACCGCCAGAAACCACGAAACAGATCACTGCAGTCTACTGGGCAAGTTTTCATTGGAATCTACCTCATTTGTGTGGTATGTACATGAAAAAGGTCTGAATTGACCCTCTCTTTTCCATCCTCTCTTACTTAGTTTGCTGCTATGGGATTTAAAAATAGTAATGAGACAGATCATGGACATATTATGTGCACCATAAGTCAGGGATCAGATCAGAGATCAGCAGTCCTTGCAGATGGTGAACTGTCTTACAAGTGCTCTTATGTAAATATACACAAACATAGGCAGAGGCTAGGAGCTTACATTTATTTCTTAAAAATATAATTTTAAGATTCTGCAAATGCTATTAAAGTACAATAAATGCTATATTCCAATAGAATATAGCATTCATAGCTCGAGGTTGAATTGTGGAGTTTTGGAGTTCTCTGAACTCCAATATATGAAAATGATTGTTTATTTGCATATATTTCATTTCAAATTAAATAATACCATCAGTGCAAGTAATAAGATATCTGCTAGCCAACAATTAAGCTTAGAGAGCACCTAGAACTCCACAAACTTCATACAGAACCACCAAGCTTTGTGTTACATAAACAGGGAGCATTATTTGTATATGAGTAGTCCTTGTTTATTGACCCTTATTAAGATCAGAATTTCCACCACTAAGTGAAGCAGTCACTAGGTGAAACATGTGATTGCAGTGGCAATTCTGCTAGGTCCTAGTTGCAGCTGTATTGCTTCTACCTGACACAAATTGCCAGCTTTGTCCTGCTGACTCATCCCCAGCTGGACCTGGTAAACGCTCTTCAGCAAATGAGGATATTCCACCCTGTCACGTTTGCCTCTCTTCAGCCCAGCTATTCCACCTTCCCACCCCTCCATATCTGCCTTTTTGGCTGCTCTGCCTTCTGTCATCATCTTCTGCCTCCCCAGCTGACCTTTGCCATGGAAGCCTCACAAAAGCTGTTGTATAGGACCAATAGCAGGAGAAACAGCGAACGTCAGCTAGGGATCACTGTCTGTGGAGCACAAGGTGCGAAAGTTTTGCGAAAGGCCAGCAGGTACCTTGGCTGGTTATCTCGTCAGCAGTAGGAGGAAGCAGGGGTGGAGAAACGCAAGGTGACAGAATGGAGGGCAGCCAAGGCGGCAGAGGAAAAGGAGCTAGATGAGTGAGGGATATTGTATTTCTATTGGGAACGTTTGGATGGGAGGCTAGGACTCTCCTCCCATTTTTTGAGATCCTACATTCTAAGAAGAGAGTGAATAAACTTCTAGAATAAAGGATCAAATAATTAATATCCAAAATTATAAATAATGAATAATTAACTTCCAAAATCATTTCTGTAATTTCTTCCAAAATTGTCTTTAGTTGAAATTGAGCAGGATTCAGTTGTATATCTTGAAAAATGTAGTCAACCAACTGTGGGAGAAAGCCATGAACAGCTCTAAGCCAGAAAAAACAATCTGATGTGAACAATAAAAAGATAGATTCATGTCCCACTTGGAGTTTAATACATCCAGTGTGGATTTCCTAACAGCAGCAATTGAAGGAAATAGAAACTGCATGGAAGTTTATATTCATCTCCCAATAGGCATAAGTTATAGAATTGTTAGGCTAAAGATTGCTGTAAACCAACATTCCAATTTATTATTTTTAGGCCTACTCTCTTCAGCACAGCAAAGAAGATCGCCTGGCCTATCTTGGTGGTATCCTGGGTGGGGAGATCCTTCTACAACTTCTCTTTGTTCTCTATGGTGTCCTTGCTCTGTCCTTTCTATCTGGTTATTACATCACCACAGCTGCTCAGATCCTGTCGGTAATTCTCCCTTTGGTCATCCTCTTCATTGATGGCAATCTTGGTTACTGGCACGATTCCCGCAGAGTTGAATTCTGGAATCAAATGAAGTTGATTGGCCAGAACGTTGGGATTTTTGGGGCTTCCATCATTTTGGCCACAGATGGCTGAGGATAACCCAGGGGACTTGAGGAACTACGCTTGATTTCAGGCCAAGGAGAGGAGAAGACATCCGGAGAAGGAACTGGGATGATTTTAATTAATTGCTTATTTATTTTTGGTTTTACTGCATTGATGAATCTGTTTGCTCATTTCCGCTGGCAGCTAATCAAACTTATATCCTTTCTTTATAATATGGGGTTATTTCTATTTTTTTAATTTTATTTTTGTCAAGGACAGTTCAACAGCTGTCCTATTTCTTGAGCAATAGAAAGGAAAAGATTAAGGTCTTTAATTACATCTGCCAGGGTTCAGGGTTTTGGTGTCCCCTAGTTGAATTGATTTAGACTTTTATTTCCAGTCTTTCAGAAACTTGAAGAAAAATTGAACAAAATTTCCATTTGGTATGCTTCTGGAACAACACTCCTGGGTTGATCAGACAGAGAGATTTTAACTCATTTTACTTGGATTCAAGACTATGACTATGCTAGTGGTGGTTTTTCATAGAATATGTAGGTTTTTTATATCAAGTGGGGCTTGTGACCCCTGATAATTCTCAAAGAGGCTAAGTTAAATGGTAAAATCTGTTCACATTGGCTAACTTCTATTCTATTGTATGAGCACATTCCTGAAGCTGTATTATATTCTTCCAGACAAGCATGAAGTCCAAACAATGACCAATTGGGTAAAATATTGTTTCATTCATAGTGGCTTTAGGAGTGAAGAGACCCCCAGTATTTTTATATTTAGTGAATCACCTAAAATCGGGGAATATTTACTGCTGAAACTGGTTGGTAAAAGGAAAGTCTGATTTTGTGTTAAGTTCCTATAGGGCAGAGTATTTAGAGTTGGATTCCAACTGGCTGCAAGTGGAGGAAAAGAAATTTGGATATAATTTTCCTGGATTTAGATGCCTCAAATTTGTGGTACTGGAACTAATTATGAATGGGCAATATTTGAAATGGTAGATGATTGCATCTCTGCCTCATGATTTTTAAAAGTATATGTCTGTTCTATGACAGAAAATGATGGAGTCAATTTGCGGGCTATGGCTTTATGCTTTTTTTAAAAAAAAAAGGATGTGAGGGATTGGAAGCCCCTTAACTTATCTGTCCCCATCCCTAAATTTTGGAAACTCCACTTTTAAGGCTAATTTTAACTCATTTTAAAATATTTTTTTGGGGAGGAAGGTTAAAAGTGGGGAACGGAAGTGAAAGGAAAATGCTGGGAATATGTTAAAAACCTGGAATATGCCAAAATCCAGGCAAAATTGGGGCCATTATGGGAGATGAGACTTAATGATGCAGGTGAGAGTGAGAAGTCCTTGAACCCGTCACTTTTATTTTATTTATTTATTTATTTTGATTTGTCAATCACTTTAAAGATAATAGGTATAAGTATATACATAGTTATGAATACATGAAATGGGTACATATAAGAAAAATAAAAGAAACAATAGGACAGGCACATTGGTGTGCTTATGCACACCCCCTACAGACCTCTTAGGAAAGGGGTGAGGTCAATAGTAGACAGTCTAAGGTTAAAGTTTTTGGGGTTTGGAGAAGAAACCACAGAGTCAGGTAGTGTATTCCAGATGTTGACCACTCTGTTGCTGAAGTCGTATTTCCTGCAATCAAGTTTGGTGCAGTTAACCTTGAGTTTGTATCTGTTGTGTACTCTTGTATTGTTACAGTTGAAACAGAAGTATTCATTGACAGGTAGAACATTGCAATATATGATTTTATATACCATACTTAGATTGGACTGAACATAGCATAGTTCTAGGTTTTCTAGGTCTAGAATTTCAAGTCTGGTGGCATAAGGTATTCTACAACGAGTAGAGGAGTGGAGAACTCTTCTTGTGAAATATTTCTGGACTTTCTCAACTGTGCTAATATCAGATACGTAATGTGGGTTCCAGACTGATGAGCTGTATTCGAGTATTGGTCTAGCAAATGTTTAGTATGCTCTAGTTAGTAGTGATATTACCACAGAAAAAGCTACGTACTCTTAATGCCTTTTTGGCTATGTAGTTACAGTGGACTTTAGCACTTAGATCATTAGAGATGAGTATTCCAAGGTCCTTGGATCATCAACAAGGTCTTGACTATTCATCCTGTATTTTATTTTCTGATTTTTTTTGCCAATATGTAAGACACATATTCCGTCCGGTCCAATAGATAGAGATGGTTTTAGATTGCATAATGCTTTTTCAACATTGTCTTCTGTAAAATCGATATGTATTAGATCATTATAGTTTTCTGTGGTTCAGCTAGGAAATACTGGGCATGATCCATTGCTGTTTACAAATATTGAGCCAAAGAATGTGTTAAAGAGGTTGGCTTTAATGGTGTGGTTGTTGCAGTCTTTACCATTAGGTCCTATCAGGTGGGATGGACCTTGAGTCTTTTAGTTTGTTGTTTACAAAATTGTAAAAAGCGCGGGTGGATTTGGTGTGTAGAATGTTTTCCTCTTGTTTAATGTGATAATTGGTACATTCAGTCTTTATCTGGTGGCATAAACTTTTGTATCGGCTTTTGAAGTTGGCAATGTGACCAGATTTGTTTTTCTGCCAGAGTGATCTCTTTTTGGATTGAAGTTTCCTTATTATTATGGGTAATCTGTTTTTTTTTTTTTGTGGGGAGGAGTTGTTATTGGTACATATAGTTTGATGACTCTTTTGACTTCAAGTAAAAATATGTTGTAATGGTCTTCAACAGTAATGCATCCAGTGAATAGAGATTGCCAATCAAGGGATGAGAGATCGTTGTCTATAAGATCATAGTTGCCTTTTTTGAAGTTATAATTGGGGATTACGTCATTGTGAGGCAAAAGTCAATCATATTGTGGTCACTGTTGGAAAAGAGTTATTTAATTTGTATTCCGTAAATTGAATTCGAACTATTGCAGAAAATGAGATCGAGGCAGTTAAGCCTAGTATTGTTGGTTACTAGTTGTTCCAGTCCCAGATTTGTTACAGCATTGTAGAAGGTTGCATGTATGGGTTCAGTTGTACATTCGTTAAGGGTCCAGTTAATATGAGGTAGATTGAAGTCACCAAGAAAGATAAAAGCGTGTGGGCGGGATGTTGCCCATGTTAGTAGTGAATTTAGCTTGTTTACTTGTTCGATGTCATAATCGGGCTCTGTAACATAGTAAGAATCGAAATGTGATATTTAAGGATTTTCTACCAAGAGCATAGACATAGAACCTCAGACCATAGCCCAGATTTATTTCTGTGTGAGTAATGAAACTGTGGGGAATGAGATGAAAAATGAATGACACTGGGTGGAAACAGGGAGTTTGGGAATTACATAATTTGGATCAAACAAGATTATGATACTGAAGACTGCAGGAATAGAAGAAGGGCTTTTCTCATACATTGAAGTGCTTCAAAATGTTCGCCTCTAGAGGAGGTTGCTGCCTAACAAATATGATTTTTCCTCCCCTCATTGGTAGATTATGTTACTAGAGGCACTAGAATCTCAATCAAAGCAGTTGGCTGCCATAATACACGCTTAGCTACCTCCACTCTTGAATCCGGTTTTCTTTCAGTTGACTATATGATCTAGATACATGTTCATAATAATGTTTATACAGCTTTTCCTATCTCTGTAATTGCATTTTTCAGGCCAGAATACATTCAGACTACTTCTTTCCAGAATACATTTTTGACAATAACCTTGTCTTAAATGTAATTTGCATTTGGAAAAATCCAGTGTACCTCTTGAGATGTAAGGGTGGAATATTTGTATTCAGAGGCTCTCAAGGCATTTAATATGCTACTCAGGAATCATTGGTTTAAAATCCTGCCCCAAAGTGGGTTTTTATATGTATTCACTCTCAAAGGAGAGAGATGCAGGAAATTGGAAAATGCTGCCATTCTGGAATCATAGCCTATTTCAGCTGTCTTAGCCATACACTATGTTGCCTTTTCCTCCTCATTGGCAGATATCATTGATTTGCTGCATCTTCAGGGTTTCCATACTCTGCATTTGGAAGTTTAAAAGACAATAAACACACTTTTCTATTAGTGTATCTCTCTTTCTTTCCCATTGACTGTTTTGTTTTCTTTCTTAACAGTTTGCTGAACCTCAGGAGCCCAGAGGTGGGATTCAAATTTCTTAACAACTGGTTCTGTGGGTGTGGCCTAATATGTGGGCATGGCCTGGTGGGCATGTGGCTGACTAGGTGTGGCTAGTGGGTCATGTGATGGGTGGGCGTGGCTAGGTGGGGCATGTGACTGGCAAACCAAATATAAGTGATCCTCGCTTCATGTCCAGTTGCTTAGCAAGTGTTCTAATTTACACTGACTTCGCCAGAGCTACTTGACCTATTTTTGGTATTTTGACAGTAATGCATACACACACACACACTTAAGACCAATTACAACAGTCTTGTGACTGAGGTTTTCCATGTTTTTTGCCAGTTTCCAACAATTCCTTCTGGTTTCCAGTTAAAAATGCCCATTGGGGAAAATGGACTTGCTAAATAACCAGTGTTTGCTTAATGACCACAAGGTTCATTTAATAACCATGGTGTTTGCCTAACCCAGGATCTGCAACCTTAAACACTCAAAGAGCCGTTTTTCTATTTTCTTTTAAACAGGTATCTCTGTCTGTCTCTTTCTTTCTCTCTCCCTCTTTCTCATCTTTTTCTTTTTTCTTTCTTTCTCCCCCTTTCATCTCTCTCTGTTTCTTCTCTCTCTCTCTCTCTCTCTCTCTTTCCCTCCCCCTCTCTCTTGTCTCTCTCCCTCCTCTTGTCTCTTTCTCTTTCCCTTCCCCCCCCCTCTGTCCATCACTGGGGGTGGGGGGGGAAGAAGGAATATAAGTCACTTTTCTCAGTCCTGTTGTAACTTTAAATGGAGGCTAAACAAATAGTTGTAAAGACTATTTGTCAAAGACTATCTGTATCTGCTGTTTTAACCGAGTAGCCCAGTTAGCAATGCACCAACAATTGTATGAGGTACAATTCTTCTGGAAAACTTCAGTAAAAAAGATAAGAGAGCCAACAATTTGTGTTCCCAGGTTCCAAGATCATTTGTATGTTCAGAGATCCTTTATTTTACAAGTAATCCTTGACTTATGATCATTTGCTTAGCAACCATTCAAAGTTCTGATGGAGCCCCCCAAAGGTACCTACAATCCAGTTCTAATAGCCATCTCCCCTCTCCCCCATGCTTATGGGATCATGTTTTGGCCATTCGACAGTGGGTCCACATTTATGGCCATTTGCAATATCCCATGGTCATTTGATCACAGTTTACAACATTTTGTTGAAAACTGGTGTTTACTTCCAGTTTTTGGCAAAAACAGCCCACCGTGAACAACTGGTTCACTTAGCGGCCATGGAATTCACTTAATGACCTTGGTATTAATTTTACAATTGCAGTAAATGTCAGAAAATCAGGTCTGAAGACATGATGATCTACTTTACAACCATCATGCTTTATAATGGGCAATTTCCATTAAGGTTGTAAATGAAAGACTACCTGTAATTGCAGCTCCCTGGTGCTCTCTGACTTCGATTGTTTTCTTGCAGATATTTCATTACCAAGCTAAGTAGAATCATTACCACACCACTGATTGTGACCTACAAATATTCTTATCGGTATTACGTGTAATCTTTCCTAATGGACTTGCTGGCTAGCTGATGATATAAATTGTACTCCAATACATCTGGAGAGCAGTAGATTGGGAAATGCTACTCTGCTTCCACTATTATATGCTATAAGGTGGGATATACTGTATATTTAATAGCTATATATTGCATATTTCTATGCATACAAAATATACCGCAATGGCACTCTCAGCATATGGAGTTCAGCTCAAGAAAACAAGAACATCGGGGATTTCAGTAGTGAGGAGCTAGAAAAAAACACAGAAGAGGGTAACCACAGGGGGTTAAACATGTTGGAGTTCCTGTGGAACTTTTTAGTTTAGAAAATTGGTGAGAACATGAGAATAGATGGGATTGAAGTTTAATCATTCTCTAATGGTGGGACAGTCATTCCCTCATTCCTATGTACTTCAAATGTTGGGAGGGATTTTGCCCACCCTCCGTCTTAAGATACTAGGCCAAGAAGTTGGAAGAAGTTTTGAATAGACAATAATTTCTTCACATAGTGCAAAATTAATTGCTGGGATTCATTACGCTGAAGGTAGTAATGGTCACTAATTTGCCTTTAAAAGGGCTTGGATGAATTCGTGGAAGACACTCCCATCATGAAGTTTTTTGAATTTTTGTTTTGCTTTATACTGTGAGCAACCTAAATCGGTTGGAGTGGGATAGTGTCTAAATTGAATGAATGAATAAAAATAAATATCACTGTTACTTCCAGCTTGTGATCCGCACATTTTTAATTTCTGTCATGATGAGCATAATGAGAACAAATCTGTACTTTGGCATTCATATGGTACCTGTATGGTCTAAAAAAAATGGAGGAATTTATCCTTTAGGAATTGCTAAGAAAAAAATTGTAAAGGAAACTTAGCATTGTAACTATCTTCATGTAAATTATTACACAACCACAGCTGGAATACTGTATATAGTTTTGCAAAAAGCCAAATGCTCAAGAGGCTATAATAACTTCCTGGAAAGTTTGGGATTTTTTTTATCTCAGAAAAAATGGACACAAGGGGAAATAACAGCAGAAACATATTAAATTTATATGCCACCCAACTTTCAGTGATTGGATGTCTCACAAAAATCAAATTACAATAAAATCATTAAAACATAGAAAGGATATAAGATGACAAGCATGATGAGCCGGGGTCATGTTCTCCCATGCCAAAGGATTGGATGAAGAGCCAATGGCAGCGTAGGAGCCAGTTGGATCTCAGGTGGGGGAAGCCTCATTGCAGAGGGCAGGTGCTCCTACAGAGAAGGCACCCTTTTGAGATCCCAACAGATGGCACAATTTACCCAAAGGAACCTGGAACACACCAACTCTGCAGGATCAAATTGGCTGGGCAGATACTGTAGAAAACTGGCTGTCCCTCAATAAGACCCTTTAGTACCTTGAATCACACCAAAGAAAACTGGCAACTAGTGAGATCATGGAACAGAGGTTTTACATGGGCATATTGAGGCATGTCTATCATAGCCTGCACTACTGTATTCTGGACCAGTTGGAGTTTCATGGGCAAACCCATATAGAGCCGTTTCCAGTAGTCAGGCCATAAGGTGACCAGCTCATGTGTCACTCTGACAGAGAACTATGCATGGTGTAGAAAAAAATGGGTTACATAATGATGCTAAATGGTGAGAGACAAGTAGACAGACAAAACATATAGTTATATAATACATAGAGAAACACTGGAATTTGCAGAAATAAAATAGAACAAGAGTTTTATCTCCATAAATTTGTGACTATTATATTTGTACAGTATTGTGACCAAATGCCTTTTTAATACTAGTTTTGGAAAAACAGGATATTATTCTGCTTGGCTTCTGCCCATGGGCTTTTCAAGGCTATCAATAATGCTGGACTTGATAAGACTTTTGTCTGTTCCCTGTAAGGCACATCTTGTTTCTTAAGAGTCAGCTTAGTTTTGTATCTCTGCGTAGAAGTGAAACGAGGCATCATCAGAATATTTCCATGCCTCACAATTTAAAGTAATATACAAAAATAATCCAATCTGGCTGGTCTTCATTTTCTTTATGTGATGACTTAGAATATACATTGGATGGCAAATTCTTTTTAAACGCTTTGCTTCAACTAAATTGATGTGAATTTGACTGCTTTTTGTTGATAGCGACTTGGAATCTCATGCAATTTCAGGAAATGACCACTAGATGGCCTTCTTACCTAATTGTATAAGTGGATTTTTCCTTCTTCCTTCTCTTTACCTTCAGCCCTCCATTTAGTTTTCTTTATAGAGGTACAGAATTAGTTTGCCACTACCTTCTGATATATTTTTAAACTTCCCAGAATCCAAATCTAATCTACAATCATAATAATTAGTGAGCATTTATAATGATATCTAAATTTTCTGGATCTCCATACCATGGATTTCATGTGACATTAAATCTTAGTGGCTAACAGATTTTCTCCAGGAGGGTCAGTGCCTGACCTGATTTTTCAATGGTGTACCCATTGCCACTGTAACAGAGTCCATCCACATTGCTGCTGGTCATACTCTTTCCTTTCCTTCCAGGACTTTCAGTAACATGCAAGAGACCAAATTCTGCTGGGATTTATATCGGTTGGATAATGATATCACTGAGCAAATGATGTATTTACGTTATTAGAATTACGAGACTATTACCCAAGTGATGCAATCCATGTTGTTTGCGTAATGCCCCAATGACACCGAGGTGCCCTGCTTTTCTGGAACAAAAACAAAAAAACAAAGCAAAACACCAATTCCCTAGTCTTTCAGAGCTTTCTGTGCCATCAAGAGGCATCTGTGGCCTCTGTGCAAAAGATAGCAGCTTCAGGAGGAGCTTTCCAAAACCCTTCCCTTGTTTAATGTTCTCCTTCCCCTGAACAATCAGATGCTAAAATTAAACTATCCCCTTCTGCTCTCCAATCTTTATCTCTTTGAAAAATCTTACCTTCACTCCAGGCTGTAGAGTAGAGGGACCAGGCAAACAAAAAGAAAAATAATATTATGTAACTTTTTCCTTAGAACTGGAAGGAAAAAAACCCGCTTATCTTCAAAAGTTAGCTGACTTTGTGCAACAAAATGGAGAATGCTGGGTCTTTGCAAGCTTAGCCGTCCGTCTGACTACTTGTAGAACCCAGTTAGGACTCAAAGACTGAGTCTTGTATAGTTTTGTTGTGTTGATTGTAACTTTGAACCATTGTTGAGTGGACTGTTATTACTCAAGACTACCTGTATCATCTTGGACTCCTGGCTACCCATAGTAGTGGTCTTTCCTTGGGCAGGAATATCTGTCTACTTATGCTTTTATTATCATTTGGTGGAATTTCTTTTTTTTTAAACAAACTTTATTAATTTTCAAAGACAATACACAGACAAACAAAACACAACGTAAGAACATAAACATCTTTTCTAAGAACTGCTTAACAAAACAAATAAAACATGTTATTTAAGTACAACATAATTCCAAATTATCACATTTCCATACAAACACAATTTAATATGCATCTTATATATTCAACTTCATATCTTATTACTCTTTTTCCAACTTCTCATTGTTTCTTCCTTTACTTCTATTCAATTTTATTCATTAAACTTATATTTTTGTCTATTTCATATTACTATATTTCATATTGTTACTGTTTCATATGTTCTTATCCAACATTATTAATTTTCAATAAACAAACATAAACAAACAAAACGCATAACATAAAGACATAAAACTTCTTTTTAGAAAGTGGCTTAACCCCGGGTTACAACTTTTTGTATAGACATAAATCAAATTCATGCTCACCTTATATACTATTTCATATCTTATTTAACATTCTATACTTTCTATATGTCTTCTCCCCTCTTTTCAGTCTCTTAATTCTATTTTATTTATTTAATCTCAATTTAAATCATTATACTTGTATCTTTTGTCCGTTCTTTTTCAATTATCTATTTATCTTTTCTCTTTAATACAAACTTTTTCCTGTAATCACTGGTTGAAGTATGACACTTTTCTATCTTTCCCATCATTTGGTGGAATTTCTGTACTATTTTCTACATGTCTTGCAGAAAAAGTCTACTTGGTGTCAGATGATCTAAAATTCAGCAACGTGATGCTGATGACTGATACACGTGATCATAATCAATCACTTCTGCGATATATTTGTAAGTGCAATTCAACATACTAGTTTTCACTTAAAGAATTATTTCTTGGCATTAAGATAACCCATAGGATTAATTTATCTCATGTGCCTCAAAGCCAGAAATATATATATGAGCCTCTTTGAATTCTCAATAATACAATTATCATAGGTTGGACCAAAGTTAATCCAAAAACTTGTGTATGTAGAAAATGATTTAGGGAGCATAGAATTAATGCATCCATACCACCTACTTACTTGATTCAGTTGCTATAATCTAGCATATATATAGTTTAGGCGTAAAACAAGCCTAATTATCAGAGATCTGTAAAGTAGAGTTGGTATAAATATGGGCAAAGGAACTTTTATGTCAAGATGTATGAATTGAACGGAGTTGTTATTGCATAAATCAACGTCACACTGCATCATGCATTAGCCTAATTCACATCAAACGGAAAATAAATTTGGCTCCACTTTTCTATGCAGACCTCAATTTATTCTAAATTGAGTCAATCAGAAGTCTCAGTTCACAGTGTCCTGGTGTTTCCTGCTAGGAGAAGAGATAGAGCATTCAACTGAGATTTGAAATGCATATCATACTTTTTGAAGCACTCATATACAAGCACCTTCCGCTCACTGATTTTGCTTTTAAGAACATCATCAATCCCAGGTTTAGTGATATAACAGGACAGCAGGGATACTGCTAATCAATCAGCGGAGAGACATAATACTATAAACGGTTTGAAACGGCTGCTGCATCCTTTCTCTAGATACTGGAAATGAAAGGTGACACTTGTTGTCCAGATGCTCTTTGTTTTTGTCTTATTGGGAATATTAATTGCTTCTGCAAATAAAACCTATTTGCTTATTTTCAAGCGAATTCTTTTTTTTTTTTAAAAGAAAAACAGATTCCACAAGAGGTAGCTCTGAATCTAGGAAAACAACACTCATTCTTTTTCTCCTCTTCACCTCTCTTAGTATTTGTTCCCCAGTAAACTTAATCTGGTGCTATCACCAACCTCTCTTTTAGGATTAGAGCAGCAAATTTCTTCATACTTTTGCCTTCCAGATCAGGGGTCGCCAACTTTTGGGACCTCAGGAACCACCAAACTCAAAATTTTAAATCCCGTGGACCACTAACATGAATTTTGACCGATGGTGGCTTGCTGACGTTGGTGGGAAAGTCGGTCCTGTATTCCAGAGCTGCAGTGGTCACAGGACTGGCCTGTGCACCGGCCTACCATGGATAAGCTGCTCCAGGATGACCAAAGGGCCAGTCTTGTGACTACTGCAGCTCTGGAATATGGACCGACTTTCCCACCAATGTCAGCAAGCCACCCCGGAGCGGATTTCCTGCCCCTGCCATTGATCTTACCTTCTGCCATGTTTCTTAGAAAATAAGACAGGGCCCGAAAAAATGGCTAGGCCATCTTTCAAGGGGTGTCCTACTTTTTTCCCCACATGCCTCGCCTGACCCCTGGGCTGCTGCTTTCACAGCCCAAAAGAGCAAGTGACGCGCCTTGCCTGGCTCCCCACCATGCCAAGCACTAAAGCTCCACCACTGCCACTGGAGGAGAGAGAGAGAGAGAGAGAGAGAGATCCAATCTAATCTCAGAGGGCTCTCCCCCACCCCCATCCCTCACACACACACATACCGGCTCCCTCCAAGGCAACCACATTCCATCACTAATCTGCTTTTCTGCTCCATTCTCAAGGAGAGAGAGAGAGAGACAGTATCCTGCGATTCCAAATAAAGAACGATCGATTGGTAGGAAAACAGGGTGGGAGATTTTCCTGCAGATTTTCTTTGGGATTTTCCCAGGGTCTCTGCTGCTTCTGCTTTTGGCTGCACACAAGGAAAGCAGCAGAAGTCTTTCTTTCTCTCCCCCGAACTCCACCAGCAATGAGTCTTTGGGACCCTGTAAGGCATCCTGCTCCATCCGGTGCGACAAGTGTCAAAAAAACTCATTTCTGGTTTGGGGGAGAGAAAGAAAGACTTCTGCTGCTTTCCTTGCATGAAGCCAAAAGTCTCTCTCTCCCTTTCTCTCCCCCCGAGTACGGAGCTGGAGACGGTATCCTGTGATCCCAAATAAAGAATGATTGTTCAGTAGGCAAACAGGGTGAGGAATTTTCTTGCAGACTTTTTTGGGAATTTTCCCAGGGTCTCTGCAGAAAAAAAGCAGAAGCAGCAGAGATCCTTGGAAAATTCCCCCCAAAGTCTGCAGGAAAATTCCCCACCCTGTTTTCCTACCAATCAATCATTCTTTATTTGGGATCACAGGATACTCTCTCCAACTCCGTTCTCTGGGGAGGGGGAAGAGAGAGACAGACAGACAGACAAATGGACAGACAGACAGACTGACTTTTGGCTTCATGCAAGGAAAGCAGCACAAGTCTTCCTTTAAACTCCACCAAAAATGAGTCTTTTTGAGACTTGTCGCACCAGCACAGCCTCTTGGAGCAGGATGCCTTGCAGGGTCCCAAAGACTCATTTCTAGTGGAGTTTGGGGGAGAGAAAGAAAGACTTTTGCTGTTTTCCTTGCGTGCAGCCAAAAGCAGAAGAAGAAAGAAGTGGAAAGAAGCAGCCAGATGGCCAGGCAAGCCGAATGGGGTGAGTGGGGCAAGTTCCCCCCCCCCGCCCTTTCCCCCTCCCCTCACTACCTCGTGTTGTTTGCAATGCAAGTAATACAAGCCTTGTGTTCCTGCGGGCCATGTGGGCGGCACAGCCTTGTGTTCCCACGCAGCCTGGATTAATTGCATTGGGAGGGGTGCTTTGGGGGACACATTTCTCTGCGGACCAGCAAAATTTTCTCACAGACCACCAGTGGGCCATGGCAACCACTATTCCAGATGTATTGGATATCCGTCCCCAAATTCCCTAAGTCAGTATGTCCCCAGGGTTTTAAGAAATGGAAAAAAAAAAAACCAACTCAAAGAGAACAAACAACTGCTTGGAGAAAGCTGAGCTACAAGAGAAAAAATGGTCACACTTTTGTTTGTTGAGTGTTTCTCGGTCCTGGCAGCTTTCAGATGGACTGCAACTCCCAGAATTCCCAATATAGAAAGTGGGATGGGGAATTCTGGGAGTTGGAGTCCATACATCTAAAAGCTGCCCACACTGAGAAATGCTGAATTACATGAAAGACTGGGTACATATTTATAGAACTGGTTTGACACAGAACTATAAGGTTCACATAATTTCCTAAAACAGACTACAGTTTGATATTCAAATGATCAGGCTTAGCTCTATTTGCTTACACTAAATTTGGAAGAGTGGCTTAGGAGGGAAACTTTTAATTATGCAGTATTTGAATTAATTTTGCAACAGATAGCTGCTTGACTGGACATAGTTCTGAAATTGTGTTCGAGGCTAAATCATGGCAATGAAATGTAAAAAAAATTAACTCTAAATTTTAATTATTATATGCTATTTTATATTTCAGTATTTTATTGTATACCACCAAGAGTCCCACTTTGAGGGACATGGGTGGCTTAGAAATGTAAAATTAAATAAATAAATAAATAAGAATAATTAAGCACTAACTTCCCTGCCCATATTGTGATGGTGGGTTAAATTGAACAACCTCCCCTCTTAAGAATTATGTAGTGGGTTTTTTTTTTGGAGTACTGTGCAACAAAGGATTCCTATGTGTTGCTATGAGTAATTTGGGAAACATTTTGGTGATATAATTGCTCAAATTTACTTAGGCCTAGATTCAACACAGGCAGGATCCAAGGAGATGATTTGGGATATGATTTATGTTTTATGTAGGGTGAACTCTGGAATAGACAATGCATTTAAGCCCCATTAATTCCTATAGGATACTGGTGGAGGAATGAATAAGGGTTCTGGGAATGGCCCAGTGGTCGGATTCAAAAAATTTTTACTACCGGTTTTGTGGGCGTGGCTTGGCGGGCATGACAGGGGAAGGACACTGTAAAATCTCCTGTCAGAGGTGGTATTTGCCAGTTCTCCGAACTACTCATAATTTCCGCTACTGGTTCTCCAGAATTGGTCAGAACCTGCTGAATACCACCTCTGGAGTGGCCCTACTAACCTTAAAAGAGATGATGAGGGATTCTTGGTGCTGTCTGAGCTTGGCTGTTTTCTTGCATCACCAATGTTTTCGTGCATCAGTGCTAGTGACTAGTACTGGTGATGTTACCTAATTTGGGTAATAAAATGTCTGCAAAGGAGCAACCAAGCTCGGAGAGCACCAAGGATCCCTCATTTCAACACTGAGCTACAAATATATTCTCCTTTATAGTGATGGTATATCCCCCTTGGAAAGCCACCCTGATTCTATCTGTAATTGAACAATCTCCAATCTATCTGTTTGGGAAAAGGCTGTGGAGAAAATTGTGGAGCTACGATTGCAGAGTGTCCTAGAAGAAATAAAATATTTAGATCCAGTCAATCCATCGTTTACAGTCAGTGACTTGAATTCCACTTAGACAAGATAGAACTTAAAACTTACAAAGTGGACAAACGTAAGAATAAACATTAACTAAATAATCATTATGAATACAGCCAGTTTTACAAACAGTAAAACAAAATTGGGCCACCTGCAAAATAATTAAGCCATATTGATCAGGTAACAACTCTATATAAAACGAATCTAAATGATCCAAAAATGTAATTACTGTAATAAGAGGAATCTAAAACTTAACCATGCATTTTTGTAAAATAGGAAGTACAACAATATATAAAATTATATTTCAAACATTAGGATAATTAGAAATATGATAATGATGATGATGATGATATTCAGATAAATCTCCATTCCAAGTTGCATTGTAGTATAGTGTTTTTCAAATTCAGCAGTTGTAGATTTCAACTCCTAGAATTCCCAATATAGCATGTTGATTAGGCAATTCCAGGAATTGACATCCATGCATCTAGACCTTTTGCCTGGAGGATGCGGGCAAACAAGCTGAAAGTGAATAGCAGCAAGATGTGCTGTTTGTCCAGAAAATATCTGGTTTTTCATTTGCTTCAGCTGTGGCTCTAGATAGGGTGTCAAACTCAGGTTGTCATGGCATTGTCACATGATGTATTGGAATTTTCCCCCCTTTGCTAAACTGGGTGTGGGCGTGGCCAGCAGATGACATATCTGGCCCGCAGACTAGGAGTTTGAACAGCCCTAATAAGATCATTCTTAAAGGAGCGTGATCCATGTCTTATGGTTATTCAAAACTCACAGCTATTGCTAGATAAACAAGTGACTGGCTGAATGAAAAACTTTTTTTGAGTTTAGGTGGTATGCTACTTGTGGAGAGAAGTCCTAACATTCCTAGTGCACAATTTTGTCACCTCTGGGATGGATTGTTGCAATGTATTGAAGAAGGAACTGCCTGTGAAGACAGCTTGGAAGTAGTAACTGCTACAAAATGTTTCTACGTGCCTTTTAGAGGATGAGAACTCATCTCCAATTTTTCGGTGCAGGTAATCCTAAACTTACAACTTATTTGCCTACTGTGTATATTTCTGTGTATTATAACTGTTGTATATAAACCACTGTTAAATGTGGACTGTGGGCTGTGTTTTGCTCCTGGGTTGTCTCATAACAGCAGCCACACTGCAAACGCTCTGAAAGCAGGGGTGGGATTCTAACAGATCGGAATGATTCAGAATGAAACTTAACTGGATGTTAAGTTTTCATCTGGTTCGCCAAACTGGTGTTTCACCTGACCGGCTGGCCCCGCCCACCCTGCTCTCCCCTTCAAGGAGTCTCCACGCAGCCCATTTTCGATGCAGGTAAGTGCAGGGTCCTCTCAGAGGGCTGTGGGAGAGAGAAAAACGAAAATCTGATGTCCTCTGTTGTTCTGAGAAGCCAAAGTGGATGATTCAGTTGTACCTGCTTAAAACACCCATCAAGGTCTTTCAACACGAAGGACACCCCCCCCCTTCCTCAGCAAGCTCTTCCAATCTGGATCCAGCTCTAAAACCATTAAGCAGTAGTAGTCATATCTGCTATTTATTTCACGGACAAGCCTGGATGAGGTATTGACAAAATCTGCTCATTACTAAAGCCCTGTGTTCCACATTTCCCCCACTATTTTGTCCCCTGTAATGCTGAGTAGCTTGGCAATTAGTAATTGCTAGAGGAAAAATTGTGAAGTGAGTCCAATCAAAGAGCGATATGATGTGTTCAGTTATTCTCCATCACCAAACAGCTGGCTCCTGGACATAAATGGGAACTCAACTTCACCTGTGGCAATTGAGAACTAATTACTGCTGGCCCAAGAACATAGGAAGGGTCATTTCCACCTTTGTCCCTGGGTAGGTCTCACCTTCACTGTACCTTACTACTTGTCAAGCCATTATGGAACATTCATTAAACATAATAGATGATTTTTACTGAAGGCTCAATTATTTCTTCATTATGGTGGATCCAGGCACTTCTACAACTCACAGGCCTGGAAGCCTAGAAATGTAGCACATGATGGGAAATTAAATCCTCCTAGCAGATGTAGGTTTAAGGTAGTGTTTGAGCACATTAACTAGGAAAATCTGGTTTTGATTTTGGTTCTATTTAACCTATGGCAACATAATGCGTAATGGAAGGATGTATTGTCATATTTAATTCATATCTTAAATCCGTAATGATTTAATTTATTTTTAATTGTATTTCAATGAAATCAATTTTCATTTTTTCTTACCTCCACTTATTTGTTTTGATTTCTCTTTTGGGTGGGAGGAAGAGGCTAATATCACTGTACCCAAGTCACCATGACTTTGAACACAGTTGTCTAATGATTAACTTGGAACCTGTGGTCCATCAGATTCAGCCAGTATAGTCATGATATGCCCTCAAGGCATTGGGATTACAACTCTCATAATCACTGACTACGTTGCAGGGATTATGGAGTTTGAATCAAGAACACATGGCATGAGCCATTTTATATTTGTGCTGTATCTAGTTTAAATATCTTGGAGAACTCAAAAACTGGTTTGCTGTTTGTCAACACTGACATTGTTTAAATACATATTTTTGAACTTTTTTTAAGGCCATAATTTGCTATGCTTTTTTGTGGAACGTAGGTGATCTATTTTTCACTCCATTAATGTGCACATGTGTACAGTATTATTTATTGCATTTATATATTTCTTTTCCACTAGAAACTGTGTGAAAGACAGAGAAGGAGGAGAAGGAGAAGGAAAAGGAGGAGAAGAAGGAGAGATTGGGTCTCATTTTGTCCCCAGAACAGTAATCCTTGAGATTGGTTGGCCATTGAGAGAAAAAGACTTGCTCTAAATCTCCTGGCAAGCTTGGAGACTTGAATCTGGATTTTCTCTATCCATTTTAATATGTTAATCACGTACTAAAAGCAATTTTGAATTATGGACATGAAAACATTATCGCGGAATAAAGCAGAATAGCAAACAAGTTTGTTAGGGAACTACATGGAAATGTTCATGAAGTCACCTGCAATTTGTCCCAAAGGATATTTTTCATTGCTTAAAGGGTGGTCCATTGAGGGAGACAAGCACGCAAAGGACTGAACAAGCATAAGAAAGAGAAAAAGAATCCATGGGAATGCTGAAATAATAAGAAATTCTCTCTAAATAAGATTTCTGCTTTTTAAATAATGCATTGAATCTTACTCATTTCATGTTCATGCTGATTGTCTTAATCAGAAATTTTCACCTTATATTTACATTTCTGGTTCTTTGTGTTCTTTGTGCTGAAACAGAATCTTTATGAGATTCAAGAGTTGTTGGATGATGGTTCAAGGGTGGGTGGTTTTTTTTTTTTTTTTGCATTACTGTCAAATGTAGATAAATCACTACTGTCCAAATTCAAAAAGTCTGAATTCATCAAACATGAACATGAAAAAAAAAACTTGAAATAATTGACTTCTCAGTTATATTTTCATTGTGTTTATAATGGTATTTATACAAATGGGCTTTAATGTGTAATTAATAATATCTTTTAGAATATTAGTTGTCAGTTCTTTTCTGTGGGATATACTGCGGGAGGAGGGAACCAATGGGTGGGGAAGGGAAAACAAGAAACCACTCTGAGTTCCTGGCAGAAACATTGGCCAGCAACCCCAAGGTCACAAGCATGGGAATGGAATGCGGACTATCGCTGAGCCCGCCAAGTATCAGAACTGTGATCTGCATCCAGTTTTGGTCACCACACTATAAAAAAGATGTTGCAACTCTAGAAAAAGTACAGAGAAGAGCAGCCAGGATCATTAGGGGACTGGAGACTAAAACATATGAAGAACATTTACAGGAACTGGGTTTGGCTAGTCTAGTGGAGAGAAGGACCAGGGGAGACATGATAGCGGTCTTCCAATATTTGAGGGGCTGCCACAGGGAGAAAGAGGTCAAGCTATTTTGTAAAGCACCCGAAGACCAGACAAGGAATAATGGATGGAAACTGAACAAGGAGAGATTTAACCTGGAAACAAGGAGAAACTTTCTGACAGTGAGAACAATCAACCAATGAAACAGCTTGCCCTCAGAAGTTGTGGGAGCGCCATCACTTGAGACTTTCAAGAAGAGATTGGACATCTGTCAGAAATGGTGTAGGGTCTCCTGCTTGGGCAGGGGTTGGAGTAGATCAGGGGTTGTCAACCTTTTGAGCCTCAGCGACCACCAAACTCATACTTTTAAATCCTGAGACCCACTAATACTGTTTTTTAAAAAAAGATAATATATTTAATATAAAAATTTTATTTTTTATATTAAACATAAATTATATATATATATATATATATATATATATATATATATATGTATATGCACTTATTATAACAAAATCATAAATGCTTAATCATAACAAAATATTTATTGTAACAAAATTACTAAAGTTAGTGCAATTATTACAAAATATTGAAACATTTAAATATTACACATTTTTAGTGTGATATTTGTTCTTGCTTGTTTGAAATAAGTTTATGGATTTTTGGCTCCAATGATGTTACTGCAAGACGGAGAGTTGTTATTATTTCAAGACGAGACCAGTACCGAGTTTTAATTGTTGTAACAAATGAAAATGTCTTTTTGCGCAAATATGTTGTGGAAAATTGAATCAAAATTGTCATTGCTTTTTCACTCAGCAATGGGCATTCACTTTTTACAGAGAGCCAGAAATGAGGTCTTGTGATGGATGACCAGAATTTAGCTTTGAGATGGTCATCGGATGATAGATCGATGAGGCTTTCTTTTTCATGCATACTTAAATTGCTATCTTCAACTTTTCCTGCAAATGGATCTATTATCCACATATTGCCATGTCTGGGATCTTCTTTCTTTGGGTTTGTTTGATGCTATTAAATATTACAGTCAAAGAAAATAAAGTTAAGGTCAAACTTACCTACAAAGAGCATCAACCTAGCTTGACCCTGGGGTGCTATGGGTCCAGAACAGGCACTTTCTCTTGGTCTCTGGTCAGGAGGCCCCAAAGAAAGCACACAGCCTTCCAGGAACCTCTTTTGTGTTCCTTCTCTCAAGAAACCTGGTCAGTCTGAGTGAAGGAAAATGAAGACAAGGAGACTGATGGTGGTGGGAAAGTCAGTCCCATATTCCAGAGTTGTAGTAGCCACAGCACTGGCCCTTTGGGGCAGCAGCTCCTGGATGACCAAAGGGTCAGTCCTGTGACTACTACATCTCTGGATCAGCTCATCTGGGGAGAGAAGGCAGCACTGGCTGAATGGTGGGGGGGCAGGGGGCAAGTGGGGGCTATCCTGGGGGGGGGTGAGGTTGGGAACTGGGGCAGAGAGAAGGGAAAGGATTGGGTTTGGGGGGATTCAAACTCCTGGTGTATTGTCTTTGTTAAGAGTAAAGTGTAAGTAGTATTTTTCCCTTTACTTTCACACTTACGAAAGTTTGTCAGCAAGCACAAAATACCACTCCATTTTTCATTCCAGTCATAACAGGACAAACATTTGAATGCACAGTATTATCTAACATTTTCCTGATATAGGTCACTCTACAGCAGTCAAGCCATGCAAATCCCTCACCCGCCCTGTATTTAATTCCCCAGCAGTGTTGGATCATTCCCTCCTCTTCCTCTCTTCCTTCCACCCCTCCCCACTGGAGGCAGTGGTTGCTGCGGCCATCTGGCAGAAGCACGAGCAGCAGCTGCTTCTTTCCCTCCCAGGTCTTTAATGCCCAGAGCGATTATGAACTAACCGAATGGCTTAATTCCTAATCTGCCTTTCTTTCCCACCATCAGCAAGCCACTCCTCTCCCCTGCCATTAGTCTTACCTTCAAGGTGCAGATCACAGGGCTCTCTGCTTCTCAGTCAAAGTGAGTTTTGCACTCGCTGAAGGATGGTGGTCAGCAGGTGGGGGGACATGTGGGCGGAGCAGCCTTGTTTTCCCATGCGGCCCAGATTAATTGTTTTTGGGGGGCATTTCTTCTGTGGCCCACCAAAATTTTCCATGGCCCAACTTCTGGTTTGTTCCTCGTCGGTGTTGGTACAGAATCCGCAATTGTATGTGGTTTTGCCCGAGCTCGCTGAAGGGTCCTGATTGGGACCGGACCCACCTTGGTAAGGTGGTGAAGAAGGGGGAAATTGCCTGGAGGGTTGAGGGGAGCCACAGCTCCCCTCCCTGACAGGAAAATCCCTCCCAAAGGCAAGTTGCAGTGGTGCTCCCAAAATGGCCACCACAAAGATGAAGAACACTCCGGGAAACTAGGTTTTGTGCTGGAGCAGAGAAGTAGTGAGCAGAGTGTGAACCAGGTAAAGGACATCGCTTTTGAGGTACCTCGGTATCAAAGGGTTATTCTGGAAGAAAGTGTGTGGAAGCGGCGACCAGAGAAAGTGAGAAAGAAATTGGATTTTATAAATTTGGATTGGATTATTGTATTGGACTAATTTGGAGGAGAATTTTAAAGGAAAATACTTTAACACAACAAATGTTTAGAAATCAAACTGGACATATATTCAACTGTGGGCACTTAAAGGGCATAACTAAATGCTGGAATTGAGTGTGTCGAAAAGAAAAGATATAATAGCTAATGATTGAAGTTAGCAAACTTAATAAAAATATATTCAACAAAGAAATGTTAAAAAGACTCAAGAGCACCACCTGATGATACAGAAAAAACTTTAGTACATTCTAAAAAGAGTGCCTGGTCTTTTTGAGAGTTTGGACTTTGGAACTTAAAAGAAAATAAAAGGAACTTTAATATTGTCATAGAATCACCCGGTAATTTGGGAAACAGTTGGGAAAGGGCCAATTAGAAGACCCAGAATAAAGACTCAAGAGCATGATTGTTGAAAATAAACCCAAAAGATATTGGCTGAAATAATATACTGGACTCTGGGATTGAATATATTTATTAAAGAAGAGGATTTCAAGTAGATATAATGGAGGAGCTACTTGTTGATATAAGACTGGACTTACAAGACATAAGATTGGACATGCAAGATACAAGGGACATGATGAAAATTAAACTTTAAATATGTAATTATGTACTACAGAAATTGGAAATGGTGACTCAGCATACACAAGAACAAAATAAACCAGAGGGGGAGGAGTTCTATAAAGAAGAAGCCAAATTAGAAGGATAAAACAAACAACAATTATTTAAGCAGGGTGGGGGAAGTAATTAGAATTAAAAAGTTGTGGTCTGATGGGATGATAAAAGGGAGAATGGTTCAGAAAATGGTTAGAAAAAGCAGAAAAAGGAAGTGCAAAAGAAAAATAAAAAATGGGAGAGAGAAAAGTTTAATAACTGGGATGAGAAAAGGAGGGGAACTAGAATGGGGAAAAATGGAATTAAGAGAAAGGACCAGAAAATAAAGAGGAACAGGAAACAAACAAGGATGAAAAGAAAGTACATTGTTCAAAGAGTGAGAGATAATGGATGAAAAAAAGGGGGATAAGGAAGGGGATTCCGCAAGGTATATGTTGTGATGTATAAGAATATATTGAAAATAATATTTTGTAATGTATAGATGATTTATAGAAAAAATATAATGCGGAATCTGAGAAAAAAAATAGGTATATGGTATCCAGCTTTGTTCGGGTATTTTCCCACGTCGTTATAGTTGTGCTTTTAAAGTTACAGCAACGTTTTGGCAGAATCTCATCTGCCATCATCAGGCTTCTGTATTGTGTTCATCTGTTCTGCGGAAACATTGCTACAATTTTAAAAGCACAACTACAATGATGTGGGAAAATACCTGGACAAAGCTGAATACCATACATGTATGTATGTATGTATGTATGTATTTTATACTAGATAGGGAGATTGATATTAAGGAAGAATGAAGATGGTTAGCTCGAATTACTAACTAGAGGGGACAATTATATTTACAGATAAGGATTGATAAAATGACAAATGTGACAGAAAAATAATAATATGAGAAATGACAATAGAAAGAGGATGAAACTCTTAGATAACATTGTAAAATAAGATATGACAATATACTAAGAAAAATGGAAGGAGATATAATAGGATTTGGAATTGAATAAAGATAACATTGTAAAACAAGATATGAGAACATGAATTGGGATTGGATAAGATAAGCTTAATATTTAATAAATGATACGGATGATGCAATATGAAATTAAATAATATGTATAGGTAACTATGGTCATGCTTGTATTGAGATGTGAAATCTGAAACCACACTGCTTGCCAAATGAGAATTTTTTATTTAAAAAATAAAATGAAAACGGTGGAAATTGAATAATTGAATTACTAGGTACATTTAATTGATATGGTGGTAGGCACTTGGAGAGACTAAGGTTGAAAATAAGCATTGAAGAATTATGAATTAATAGGAACATAGGTAATGAGAGATGTATGATATATTGATGCCACACTGTTAATGTATTGTTGTTATATGTAGATTGAAATAAAAAACTTTGGGGGAAAAAAAAATTGCCGTGGTCCATCAGTGTGCCGCGGCCCACCGTTTGGTAACTGCTGGACTAGATGATCTACAAAGTCCCTTCCAACTCTGATTATCTGTTAAATCTGTTACCAAAACAATTTATTTGAAATCCAATTGGACACCAGGAAAAAATGGGGTGGGGGAAGGCTTGGAAAAGAGGGAAGTAAGTAGGCAGGTTTTGCATTCAAACTTCAGATCTGGCCTTTTCTATTTAATTAATTTAATTTAATTTAGTTTGTCAAGCATGTGTGAGAAAACAAGTATAAGTATGAACATAACATATAAATATATAAGTATAAATGGGTATAAATATATACATAATAAATGAGTATGAATAAATGGGAACAGTAGGACAGGGACGGTAGGCACGCTGGTGCACTTTTGCATGCCCTTATGCATGCGCTTATCCAGACTTCTTAGGAATGGAGCGTGGGCCATGGTAGGCAGTTTAAGGTTAACGTTTTGGGGGGTTTGAGGATGTAACAACAGAGTCAATAGTGAGTTCCAGGCATGGACTACTCTTTTGCTGAAGTCGTATTTTCTGCAATCGAGTTTGGAGAAGTTGACTTTGAATGTGTATCTATTGTTTGCCCATGTATTATTGTGGTTGAAACTGAAGTAGTCATTGAGAGGTAGGACATTGTAGCAGACACTTTTGTGTACTAAGCTTAGGTCAGACGGCAGGCAGCGTAGTTCTAAATTGTCTAGATCCAAAATTTCAAACCTGATGGCATAAGGTGTTCTATTGTACTTATTCACTGTTCAACTATTTACAAAGTGTACACTACTATTACTGTTAATCTTCTCATCGCTCCTTATCACCCATCCCCTCCCACTTGTGATTGTAGGACTGTAACTTTGTTGCTTGTATCCTTATGATTTATATTGACTGTTTCCTAGTATGATTTGATTGTTGATTGTACCTATGACTATCATTAAGTGTTGTACGTTATGATTCTTGATTCTTAACGAATGTACCTTTTCTTTTATGTATACTGAGAGTATTTACACCAAGACAAATTCCTTGTGGGTCCAACCACACTTGGCCAATGAAGAATTCTATTCTATTCTATTCTATTCTATTCTATTCTATTCTATTCTATTCTATTCTATTCTATTCTATTCTATTCTATTCCTATTCTATTCCGAGCTGAGGAGTGGAGTACTCTTCTCATGAAATACCTCTGGACTCGTTCAATTGTATTAATGTCTGTTATACAGTGTGGATTCCTGGCAGATGAGCTGTTACCTTTCACTACGAAGGCTCTTCTTTCCTAAATGACCAAGCCACAAAGAAGAAGGAGTCAAGCTATTCTTCAAAGGACCTGAGGGCAGGACAAGATGCAATGGGTGGAAACTAAAACTCGATTGCAGAAAATACGACTTCAGCAACAGAGTGGTCAGTGCCTGGAACGCCCTACCTGACTCCGTTGTTACAGCCTCAACCCCTCATACCTTCAAACTCAGTCTACCGGGGATCTCCCCCTATTCCTAAGAGGTCCTTAAAGGGGACATGCATAAGCACACCAGCATGCCTACCATCCCTGTCTTACTGTCCCCATTTATCTGCATTTACTTCCTTTGTTCATGTTTATGTTCATACCTATGCTTGTTATCTTGTACATGTTTGACAAATAAATAAAATAAATAATAAATAAATAAAATAATCAAGAAGAGAAGCAACTTAGAACTAAAGAGAAATTTCCTGACATTTAAAACAATTAATCAGTGGAACAACTTGCCTCCAGAAGTTGTGAATGCTCCAACACTGGAAGTTTTTTTTTAAAAAAAAAAAGATATGGGAGACAAGTCCGACATTTATTTGAAAAATGAAAACTGAGTGACCACTATTTAAATCTATATCCAGCTATATTGTTGAACAGTCAGTGGCTGGATTCACTTGCTTCAACTGAATTTGACTTGTGTATTATAACGTATGACTCTGTGTATTCCACGAATCAGCTGCATCTGTTTTCCCCAGTTATAGTTACCAATTTTAGGATTCACAGGATGACTTCTGTGGGCATATAACAGATGAATTCTGTAGGCATTGTTAAAAAAATAAAGGTGATAGTTAACTACTTTGTTTGAAAATATGTCGGCCATTTATTTAAAAAAAACAAACCCACCCAAATATATACTAAAGGAAGAAAGAACACAAGTTTGCAAGTTTGCCTAGTATTTTATGACTGGCTTGACACCCATTTTGTGAGTAGTCAATTCCTTCATGAAAGGTCATTTTGTGAGACTACCCTATGATATACAATTTGTCTATGGTATTTTTGCTCGAAAGTGACTTTTTAAAGCCTGGGTAATAGGAACATATGTTTATTAATCAATAAAAGAGGCTGGAACATGGAACAAATCTTTTCATCCTTTTCACACAAAAAACCTCAAAGTTTGCCAGAGTAGGATTAAAGTCTCAAATCATGTTTGTATACTGTGTAAGAGTCTAACCCTATTTTATTTTATTTATTACCCAGTAAAATACTTATTGGAATATAGGGGAAAAAAACATAGGTTCAAAATAAATGGGAGGTAAATTAATCCACTCTTGAGGAGTCCCTGTTGCTCTTTGAGCTTTGCTGTTTGCTTGCAGACTTTTCATTACCCAAACTAGGTAACATCATCAGTGCTAGTCATGTTACCTAATTTGCATAATGAAACATCTGTGAGAAAACAACAAAAAACAACAATCAGAGAGCTTCAAGGAACCCTCATTTCAACCCCGAGCTACAAATTGTTCTCCTTTATTGATAATTCATCCTTTCCTAAAAAACTGTTGTAAGTGGAATGAGGCAATGTCTTCCATTATTCATTACTGAAAATGAAATACTGATATATAATACTTTTTATAAAAAGGGGATTCTCTAGATTGTTTGCAGTAGTTTGGGAGGTGTTGAATAAATAGTTTATTACTGATACTTCTCTTGACTTAGGAAGGCTACCAAACAGAGGCAAGATATGGTTCCTAATGATAATGGCACAACAGCTGTTCCTAATGATCAGGATAAATTAATGATTTGTTCTGCTTGTTCTTTTTATGTGTTAGAGCAGAGCTTAATGTTAAAGTTAGCAAATGCCTAATTTCTTGCATGTAGGCCAGATGCAAATGTTCAAGTGACTCACAAGTGCATAAATAGAGGGTTATCTTCTTTGCCTTTGTGCTTTGAAATAAAACAAAGAGACATTAGCTGGGGAAAATTGGAGATTAGATTAAAAAAGAAGGTATCATCCTTAACTGCTCGATTTAACCATGCAGACAGACCTCAATTTATTGTCACAACAGAGCTCAGCATTTCCATTGCAGAGCAATTGTTAAGTGAGTTTTGCCCCAGGGGTGGGCTTCAAATAATTGAACAACTGGTTCTCCCTAATGACTGGGTGGGTGGACATGGCTGAGAGGGTCATGTGACTGAGTGGGCATGGTCAACTCTACATCACTCGTGTTGGTGGTGCCTGTATGGCCCAAGTGGGATTGGGGAGGGAATCCAGGGGTAGGTGGGGCAGGAGGAAAGACAGATCCAACCCGTGTGTGTGTGTGTGTGTGTGTGTGTGTGTGTGTGTGTGTGTGCATGCATGTGTGTGTGTGCATGTTTGTGTATGAGTGAGTGAGAGAGAGTGAGAGAGCGCATAGCTGCCCAGCCCTGATATAACTCTTTGAGTTTGGATTTCTTTCTCCCTCCCTCTCTTTCTCGTACATACACACACACACACACACACCACAGAGAGAGAGAGAAAGAGACAGAGAGAGGTTGGATCGGATACTTCTCTCTCTCCCAAGCCTCCATCCATTTCCCTCCCCACCAACAGCCCTCACCGGCACCCAGCTTCACTGACAGCAAGCTTTTAAAGGGCAATGTGAGCTACTGCCTGCATCAAGTTAGACTGGAGAGGCAGAGCGCGAGCAAATGAGGAGCCAGCGGCCAAGGAGCCCCATGCAGCAGCACCAGAAGGCTGAAGTCAGAATTTCTGCCCCCCTCCAAAGATCTGCACAAAAAGACCCCAAAGGTGGAGACTCTCTGCAGCAATCTTGGCATGCGTGGCTGCAAGGAGCTGGCGTGGGACTGATGCAGCCCTTCCTCCAGCAGCAGAACAAACTGCAAGGGGGCTCTGGTTGCAAGTAGTCCATGCTCTTGGGAACCAGGGAAGCAGCTCTCTGGTTCACTGACCTCCACTCTGGCATACCTTGGCAATGAGACTGTTTCTCTCTGCCTCCCTTTCTTGTTTTGTCTGCTGGATTGGCGCAGGGGGATATCAACCAGCTCGTGGGTTAGATCCATCCTTTGAGGATGAAAAGATTTTTGAGCAGACAGAGGTTGGGGCTGGAGGCTGTTGGAGCTATAAACTGGTGGCCATACTAAGTGCCTGAAAGGCCCCATATCCCATCATTGGGAGTCTGGGTGCTCAATGCACAAAACTTTGGCCAGGCAGATGATGCAGTTTGTAGGTGGGATGACTATCTAGCACCCAGGTTGGTAGGCAGAAGTTTTCATTCTTGGCTTTGAGATTCTTATCTGTGATGGACAGCAAAGCTAGGATTGACCCCAGCCATGGCATACTGCTCCGAGATGAAGCAGCGGGAAGGGATGGCTGACTTGGGTGTCACCAGCTTGTTCCGTTAGTGACAAAGGTTGGATGCAGGCATGCAAAGTGGTGCTTCACTCCTGAACACTAAGGCTTTGGCAATCACTATCCTCCCCCTTGCTGCGCCAGCACCATTACCTTTAGGGAGCCACAGTTCTTTGAGGGAGGGCCTGCAGCAAGAGAAAAGTACCGCCACTACCATTCCAAAGGCCTTTTCTCTGCTGCACAAGTCTCCTAATGCTTTGGCTTGCCGGCTGGCCTCTTTATTCCCAGTCATTCTTAAGACAGGCCTTTGGAACAGCAGTGGCAGAGCATGCAGCTGCCTTTTCTCTGCCTCGTGACTTTTCCAGTGCTTCAGCAGGGCACGTGGCTGCCTTTTCTCTGCTGCACGACTCTCCCAATAATTCACTGCCAGCTGGCTTCTTTATTTCAGAGGGTAGGGGGAGGTTGGAAGACTCCCACAACCTGACCCGGCAGGTGGGCAAGGGCTGGCTGATGGAGGGTGATCATTCCTTCGTTCGATCAGTCCCCCTGGACTGGACAGGAGCAACTGGGTGTTCTATCGCCAGAACAAAAGCACACTTGAGACTGGAGTTGAATTCAGCTCTGTATTAACTGTCAGTAACTTTAACTGAAGTCGAGCTGCGGCAGCCCTTTTTTATAGCGGCTGCTCACAGCTTGCAACCAATGGCATTTATTTAAACTTCCCGCTGCTTAGGCGGCCAATCAGAAACTGTGGTTATCTCCCAATCGCCAGCGATGGTATCTGTCCAATAGGAATGCAGTATTACGAGTATGCAAACAAGTACACTACACTGGGGACTCGGGTTAGGCTGTTTGGCTCGGACAGTGGTTGTGGTGGTGATCGCTGCTGGGGGTGCTGGGACTAGATGCGGCGGGCTGCTCTTGCCTGTGTGGCTCCAAAATTAAATGCAGAAATGCTGTGAAAGGGAGACCCACTCTGGACTTGCCACATTCAGCTGAAGGGCTGCCTCGGGGGCAACATGGCAAGAGTTGGCCCCCTTTGGGGCCCAGCTTTGCTGCCACCCACCCACCTTCCCCCTCCACCTTGGGTCCCACATTCAACCCACAACAGGGCAACTCACTGCTTGTGGGAAAGGGGTCAGGCATCTGTTGGGGAATAGGGCTGTGCTGGAATGCTGTATTTCTGGACCAGGCATTTTCCCTTGGGTCTTCCACCTGGAGCCAAGCCCAAAAGATGGCTGAACCTCACCCATGTGTCCCCTCCCTGCAGATCTTTGGCCGAGCACAGTGAGCTCCGCCCCCACCATTGGCCTTATCTTCTCATAAGAGTGGCTGGGAGGCAGCTTGGCGAGGAGTGGAGATCAGCAAAGGAAGGCTCACCAGGCAGAAATCTGGGCAACATGATCGAGGCAAACAAGGGGAGGGAACTAGAGAGCAACAGCAGCTATGCCATGGGCATGACTCTAGACATCGCCCAAGGCGGGCAAGGCATTAGCCAAGGTGGGCAAGGCAGATTGCCAGTTCTCTGAACTGCGCAGAAATATAGCAACCAGTTTGCCCAAACCGGTGAGAACCAGCAGCAGCCCACCTCTGGTTTTGTCCCATTTTATAACCTTTTTTTTGCTACAGTTGTTGAGCAATTCCTTGCAATTGTTAAGTGAATCATGTGGTCATTAAGCAAATCTGGCTTCCCCAATTGAATTTGATTGCTGGAAGCCAGATGGGAAGGTTACAAATGGTGATCATGTGACCCTGGAACACTGCAACTGTCATAAATACATGCCAGTGGCCAAGCACCAGGATTTTGATCACATGACTATAGGGATGCTGTAACGGTTGTATGTGTGAAAACTGGTCAAAAGTCACTTTTTTGAGTGTTGTCACTTTTAACCGTCACTAAATGAATTGTAGTAAGTTGAGGACTACCTGTGTTTCCCTGTTCTCCCCCAGCCTTTGTATTATCATTACAAAGGCAGTACTCGTGATAACTCCAGTAGGTTTGAAGGAAATTTCAGCAAGGGATCTCCAAGGGCAGGAGTGTCAAACTCAATTCGTCACAGCGGAGTCATGTGATGTATTGGGACTTCCCCCCCTTCACCCTGGCCAGGGTGTGACGCATCTGGCCTGAGGGCCAGGAGCCTGACAGCCCTGTCCTAGAGCAATCTCTTGCCCCCACTATTCCCAAACAGCTGTGAATTCAACACCCTTAAGGCAGCTGGGTGATTTGGACCAGTCATTCTCTGTCTCTTAACCCTACAATTCTCAGGGTTGTTGTAGGGAAATAGGAGGTGGAAAACCTAAATGTATAAACTGCTTTGAGTTGGTCAGAATTAAAGGTGGAACAAACTTCTAATAAATACATATTTGTGAAGTAACAAATGCGAATATCACAATGATTTCTTTAAACCAGAGAATATAAAGCCATGATGGTGAACCTATGGCACGTGTCATCCCAGCTCAGTTCCACTGTGCATGCACGCACACACGCCTCCCGCTAGCCAGCTAATTTTGGGGTATCTGCCATGCGTGTGCAGGGGGTGCCTATGGGAGATGTACATGCATGCGCAGGGGGTGGGGAGAGTACGGGGGGGTCACATGTGCATGCGCAGGGAGGTGAGGGTCATGTAGGGGGTTGTGCATGCATTGCGTTATGGGTGCAGGCATGCGATGACAAAAAGGTTAGCTATCACTGATATAAAGCATGTGTCAAGGGCTTGAAAAAGGATTTTCTGAAATAGCAGCTGAAAAATTAGGGCAAGTTGAAATGGCAAGAGATGTACAACTACATCCACAACTATAAACCATCTGATCCAAAAAGGTTCATCTCAAGCTTCTGAAATAACCCAATGTGAATTGATTGTCTCTAACCAAATATCTAATATTCTAAGGTCTGCAACCTGAGGCTACAAATATGGCCTACCAAAATCCTCAACGCAGCTCCCAGAGCCATTGTATAGTTGCCCCTAAAACAATGTACTTGACAGGAAGGGGAATGAGTCAAGGCATAGGAAATAACAATATTGTGTATACTGAATTGTTTTAATTGCGTTCCAAGTTAAACTAGATTAATCAGATATTTTTATTTTGGGAATCTAGGCAACACCATTGAAGGTTTGCGGCAAGCACTGCAGAAATTGCTCTAACCATCAGGTGGAGAAATAAACATCCACTTGGATAGTTTTAAAAGGGAATGGAATTCATGACAGCTTGATAGCTGTGAACTATTTATTTTATTTTTTATTTTTATTTATTTGTCAGAAGCTTACAATATAACAGAAACAAGGATAAATATACATTTAAATACAAGAAATAGGAACTAATAATTGGGGACAATAGGACAGGGATGGTAGGCACGATTGTGCACTTATGCATGCCCCTTACAGACCTCTTAGGAATGGGGTGAAGTCAACAGAGGTTAGTTTGACGGTAAAGGAGTGGGGGTTTGAGCAGGTGACAACAGAAGCAGGTAGTGAGTTCCAGACATTGACCACTCTGTTGCTGAAATTGTACTTCCTGCAATCAAGTTTGAAGTGGTTTACATTAAGTTTATATCTGTTGTGTGCTCTTTTGTTGTTGTAGTTAAAGCTAAAATATTCATTAACTGGTAAGGCGTTGTAACATATGATTTTGTGCACTATGCTTAAGTCCAATCTTACCTGGCATAGTTCAAGGTTGTCTAAGCCTAGAATCTCAAGTCTGGTGGTGTAGGGTATTCTGTTGTGAACAGAGGAATGTAGTACTCTTCTGGTAAAATACTTCTGGACTCGCTCAATTGTATTTATGTCTGATATACAGTGCAGATTCCAGACAGAAGAGCTGAATTCAAGTATTGGTCTAGCAAAGGTTTTGAATGCCCTATTTTGCAAATCAGTATTACCAGAGGAGAAGCTTCATAAAATTAAATTTACAACTCTTAAAGCCTTTTTGGCAATACTGTTGCAGTGAGCTTTGGTGCTTAGGTCATTCGATATGAGACCTTCAAAGTCCTTGACAGAGTGAGGGTCATCAACAAGGTCATATCCACCTAGATTGTATTTGGTATATAGATTTTTTTAAAATCAATGTGTAGGACAGATCATTTATTGGTAGATATTTGGAGTTGCCAATTGTTAGACCATTCAGACACATAATCAAGGTCTTTTTGAAGGACGGTAGCATTGATGGTGGTGTTGAATAGTTTAACATCATCAGCGAAGAGGACACAGTTGCTAATAAGGTGATCACAAAGGTCATTTATATAGAGTGTAAAGAGTGTGGGTCCTAGAACGCTCCCTTGGGGGACACCACTAACTGGTGCAGGGTTTGATAGGGCATTTCCTATTTTTACTATTTGTTGCCTGTTTGTCAGGAAGGCGGTAATCCACTTGTGAAGGGATCTAGAAATGCCATAAGAATTTAATTTTAATAGTAGTTTGTCATGTACCATTGAGTCAAATGCTTTGCAGAAGTCAATGTAAATTACATCTATTGCTTTGCCCTGGTCGAGAAATGTAGTCCATAGGTTTTTGCAGTGTAGAAGTTGCAAATTGCAGGACAATTTTTTTCTGAAACCAAATTGATTATTGGAGAGTAAGTTGTTAGACTCTAGGTGGAAGGTAATGCATTGATTAATAATTGATTCCATAACTTTGCATGTAACACAACACAATGAGATTGGTCTGTAGATATCAACTAAGCAAGGTGCTACCTCCTGATTCCCAAGGAGGAAGCATTAAATAACAGTTGTTGGGAAGAAGTAGTGGAATTTTCTGTCTGGCTAATGAGCTTTCACAGGGCACATGGTCAGCCACCAGGTGATAGTGAATGCTGAAGCAGATGCACCTTTGATCAGATCTAGCAGGAGGCATCTTCTAATGACATTTTTTTTTGTGTACAGGACATTTTGTTCTATAGTGACTTAAAAAAAACAGTGGAACTTATTGGACAAATTAGGGAATATCTCTGAATTTGGGCAACATTGGATTAAGGTTGGCATGATGAGCAGATACACAAGATGACACATTACTTGGATTTCCATACACACAAACCCCAATTGTCCCTTGGTTGTAATTTCAAAATTGTAAAAAGATTGCAGATGATATAGATGCTTGAGAGGCAAATGGTTCCTATGGCTTGTAGCATAGAAAGCCATATTTATCTGGCTTTTTGAAACTGTAGTGTGTCCTGTGCTTGATAGCTAAGTCAAGAATCACTTTCCCATTGGAATACTACGTCTTCCTTAGCTGGGACCCTGGCAGTGAAACCCTGCAGCCAACTTGAATTGAATGCTTCTCCGGGCTCAAAGTTTGAACCTTCTGCCCTTTTATCCCCTGTTTGGCTCTCACTCAACACAAGTGACGTAGAGTTGACCATGCCCACTCAGTCACATGGCCCTCCTGGCCACGCCCATCCCGTTTGGCTCTGTGACCTTTGGAAAATGGCTGTTGACTGTGTTCCTGGCAAATGGAATGGAAAACGGCCTTTTGCTCAACTGAGGTCAGATCAGGAAGACAGTTAACCTGCTCGATAAACTATTCAGAGCATGGTAGTTAGGCAGCAGCATTTTAACGTTTGCCCATTTTAAGTGATGAGGCATTGAGTGTATGACGCCAGAGGCGGCAGCTAAATGGTTCCTCCCCCAGGTTTTTCTGTTTACACAAGGAAATGCAGAACCATCTGAAGAAAGGTTACTGCAAACAGATCCTCCTCCTCCTCCTCCTCCTCCAGTTTTCTGCTGTTACCTGAAAAATGGTTTCTCAGAGAAAAAATACAATAAAGCAGCGTTTCAAAAATGCACTTCAGAAAGCACAATAAAATGATATAGTAAAGCCAACAATTAAACAGCAGGCATAATGCTGACGATCAATGTCAATAGCAGTAAGATTCAATTTAAAAGTTAGAAACGACAGCATCTATTTCTTTTTTACTTTGTGCCAGAAAAGCAATTAGGGCAGGAGGAATTAGAATGAAATAAACTAATACTTTTGTTTTGGAATTACTTATTGGATTTTTTCCCCAGAATTTTTGACATTGGATGTAACTAACATGTCTGGGGGAAAAATAAGCATGAAGGAAGTTGAGACGGACAGAACTTAGGGGGACAGGTGTCAAAACTGTCAAGAGAACAGCCATAACTGAAGTTTTGCCTTTTTTCTACATGCATTATGATGGGGGGGGGGGGAGGCTTCCCCTTTGACTTTTTGATGTCTTTCCTGCAGATACCCCTGATTTTCCATGATAAGGTAAAGGTAAAAGTTCCCCTCTTACATATTGCTAGTCATTTCTGGCTCTAGGGGATGGTGCTCATCTCTGTTACAAAGCTGAAGAGCCAGCACTGTCCGAAGACGTCTCCATGGTCATGTGGCCAGCAGGACTAAATGCGAAAGGCTGTTACCTTCCCACCAAAGTGGTCCCTATTTTTCTACTTGCATTTTTACATGCTTTTGAACTGCTAGGTTGGCAGAAGCTGGGACAAGTAACAGAAGCTCACTCCGTTACACAGTGCTAGGGATTCAAACAGCGGAATTGTTCACCTTTCTGATTGATAAACTCAAGCATCTTAGCCACTGAGCCACCACGTCCCTGAGTTTGCATGATAGAGGCAATTAAATTTTCCATGATAGAGGTAATAATTAAATACAGCAGCCCAGTGACCTATGCATTGTCCACAGCTCCAATTGTCTTATTTTCATCTCCGAACCTTAAATGGAAAAAGGGCAGACAAAGGCTCTCTCTGACCTTCTCCCAAAGGCCATCGGGAAGGATTTACTTGAGTCATGGGAAGAAAATCCAAGAGGACGAAGCCATCAGGTTTCCTATTGCAGATGAAGCCCATCATTTCCAATTAAAGGAGATCTGGGATCTATCATCTCCAGTTCACGGAGATTCCTTCAGAACCATCATTGGAATGCAGGAGAAAGGGACGCGCTTTCCTTTCCTTTCAGGAAGTTTGTGACACTAAATTGCTCAGAATGGGAATTCCCTATTGATTCCCTTTTAAAAACAAATCTCTAGATGTTGAATCAAAAGGAAACTACAAGCAATATGGTCTCTCAGCCAGATCCTCAATATATGTATCCCAAACATCTCCTACATTCATTTTTCATAGAATGGAAATTTGTTTTCCTAATAAATGATAATTGTTCTGTATTGCTACATTAGCATTCTTGTAACCCCCTGTCCTGATTGGCCAGGATGCATGGCACTCGGATTGGCTGAGTAAGCCGCAGCGATTGGCCTGCGGGGGATTTGAAACAGTGTCATTGGCTGCGGCTGGCAAGGCAGGTTCAATACAAGCCGCCACCGATCCGAGGAATGCCGAGCTGATCTCAGAATGAAATAAACGAGCTTAAAAAAGGTCACTGAGTCTCGCATCTCCTTTTCACGATTGGCAAACATGACAATAATTTCAAGTGTTCCAAGTTCAGATTGGCAATTGAGGGAACATTTTGAATTTTGAAAGCAAGTGGTAGATGCAAATTATGCCATTTGCCTTAATTGCATCAAAATGCAAAGGACTTACAGTGAGAAATCTGTGACATTGGTAAAATAATGCCATATCCCTTGCTTCTCTTGAACCCTAAAACGTTAATTTATTACGGTAGAAAGCAAACTAGCCATGTCCAGCATGCTTACTATCTCCACTATGGGCTGCTACTTAAAATTCCCCACGGCCTGGTATGATGCTGAATCAAAAGTATGGCTTGATATCATCAGCCAGGGATGACCAAGGCAAAGGGAAAATTTAAGACTAAAACTTTAGGCAAATGAAATTGCAAACTCTCCCCTTTTTTTCCCCCTTACCAGAGAGTTTCTCCAACCATTTTCTCAGAATTTAATCATTAGTTGCAGATGCAGTATCATAGCTAATTCACATTATTTTTTCCTTACTTGTGCCTGTGCTTTGCATCAGAGGTGGTATTCAGCAGGTTCTAATCAGTTCTGGAGAACTGGTAGTGGAAATTTTGAGTAGTTCAGAGAACTGGCAAATACCACCTCTGACTGGCCCCATTCCCATCTATTCTCTGCCTCCCGAGTCCCAGTTGATTAGCTAGGTCTTCTTTTGTTGCCCTGCACAGGAGAACAGAGCTGGAAAGCAGGTTAGTGGTGTGGGGAGGGAATGGGGATTTTGCAGTATCCTTCCCCCGCCACGCTCACTAAGTCACGCCACGCCCACCAAGCCACACCACGGCCACCAAGCCACGTTCATAGAACTAGTAGTAAAGAAATTTTTTAATCCCACCCCTGCTTTGCATCCTCTGCAGTATTCCAGGATCATTATGCATTGGAATAGATGGAAATGTCATTTCCTATTTGTTTTTGTTTTTTTTAAAGAAGGTTCAGACAAAGCTGCAGAGTGCTATTCTTTCTATAGTATAGCTGTTTGTAAAGATTTTTATCTCATAGGGTTCATGTCCAAACTGGAAATACAGTTCTCTACGTACCCGGAGTACACCACATTGGATACAATTATACTAAAGACTGATTTTCACCTGGGAATAAGAGCATGAAGCAGCTCAACTTGATTTCTTTCTTGAACCCATTGCTTTTTGCTTGCCTGATAGTTTTTCTCTACTGTACTCATTTTGGGCTCAGGCATTAACATCTGACCAGCCTTTTCAGAGAGAGAGTCCACGAGACAGGGTCTTTTACATTTCCCAATTGCCTGAAAATATATAACCAGATCAGATTGAAGCTGGAGAATGCTTCATTGCTTCTCTCTTCTAATCTGCTAGCCAATAAAATAGTTGAGCCTGCAATTTGTGGATCATTGCCTGCAATTTGAGTAAGGAAGGACATGATTCAGTGAATACCAGGTGTCTCTTTCCTCTGCTTCTTGTCTAATGCATTCATGGAAAACCACTGGCAAAGCTGGTACAATTGTGTATGCAGAAAATTGGGTGGTGGTAGGGAGTGTTTCTTAATTGACTTCCCCCACTCAATTTTATCTTGTTTAAACAAGTTTGCCCTTCAATCAATCAATGGAGGAGGTCCCAAGGCAAACAGATCGTAGTCTTTTTTTAAACAACAATTACACTGATAACTGTCAAAGAAAGCAATTGCTCTTTTCTGCATGGCCTGACTTTTGTGGGTTTTTTTTTTTAAAAAAACACTGGTTTGCTTTCTCCTGAATGTTTGACTCACCATACCTGCTGATAATTGAAAGCATTTTTTTTTCTAAAACATCTCCTGGTCCCCTGCGTTGTCTGAGAATTGATGCCCCTCTCAGGCCTAAACAAACTTTCACTCCAGCATGGAGAGAGCAGCAGGTCTTGTTCTAGAGGTAACCAAACTTGGGAGAATCCATAGAACATTTATTTATTTTATTTTATTTGTCAATCGCTTACAAGATAATAAGTAGGCATGATGGTGCACTTATGCACGCCCCTTACAGACCTCTTAGGAATGAGGTGAGGTCAATAGTGGATAGTCTGAGGTTAAAGGAGTAGGATTAGAGGATGTAACAACAGAGTCAGGTAGTGCGTTCCAGGCATTGACCACTCTGTTGCTGAAGTCGTACTTACTGCAATCGAGCTTGAAGTGATTTACATTGAGTTTGTATCTGTTGTGTGCTCTTGTATTGTTGTGGTTGAAGCTGGGTTGTTCCCCTCTTTATTTTTCCCAATCACAAGAGCATAGGAATAAAAAAACTAGAGAAGAAAGAAAACTTAAAAACTGTCATCTCATTCCAATGGCATAGTTGAAATCTACTTTAAATGACAAGATAATAAGTTCCTAGTAATTTCCAAATAAAAGTTGGAAAAATTTTATTAGCCTTCTGGCAAACATACAAATCTGTTTTGCAGATGAGGGGAGTTTGGAAAGTAGGATTGACATTTCCTGTATGAATGTTGGCCAAATGTTCTCAATCATGAAGGTGGTATGATTGGAGTTGAAAACAGGCTCTCTAAATATAAGCCAGCTGTGTGCAGCAGCTGCCAAAAAAGCCAATATAGTTCTAGGCTGCATAAACAGAGGGATAGAATCAAGATCACGTGAAATGTTAATAGCACTTTATAATGCCTTGGTAAGGCCACACTTGGAATACTGCATCCAGTTTTGGTCGCCACAATGTAAAAAAGATGTTGAGACTCTAGAATGAGTGCAGAGAAGAGCAACAAAGATAATTAGGGGACTGGAGGCTAAAACATATGAAGAACGGTTGCAGGAACTGGGTATGTCTAGTCTAATGAAAAGAAGGACTAGGGAAGACATGATAGCAGTGTTCCAATATCTCAGGGGCTGCCACAAAGAAGAGGGAGTCAAACTATTCTCCAAAGCACCCGTGGGAAGGACAAGAAGCAAGAAATGAAAACTAATCAAAGAGAGAAGCAACTTAGAACTAAGGAGACATTTCCTGACAGAGCAATGAATCAGTGGAACAACTTGCCTCCAGAAATTGTGAATGCTCCACCACTGGAAGTTTTTAAAAAGTTGTTGGATAATCACTTTATTTATTTTATTTTATTTATTATTTTTATTTATTTGATTTGTCAATCGCTTACAAGATAATAGATATAAGTATAAACATGAGTAATCAAGGAAACAGTCGGTCCACTAAAGAGAGAAGATGGCAAGGAAGTAATAGGCAACAGAGAGAAAGCAGAACTGCCTAACTCATCTTTGCATCCGTCTTCACGCAAAAAGAAACTATAGCTCAACCCACCAAAAACATAACTGTAAAAGATAGACCAGAAATAAAAGTTAAAATAAGCAAAAAAAAAAAAAATAGTAAGAGAACACCTGTCTGATCTTGATGAAAACAAATCACTGTGGCCTGATGGATTACATCCCAGAGTTTTAAAGGAGCTGGCAGAGGTCATCTCAGAACCACTGCACTATATCTTTCAAAAATCCCGGAGCACCGGGGAACTACCAGAGGATTGGAAAAGAGCTGATGTGGTTCCCATCTTCCAAAAAGGAAAAAAAAAACAGACCCAGGAAACTATAGACCAATCAGCCTAACATCAATACCCAGGAAGATACTAGAAAAGATAATAAAAAACAGATCTGCCAACATCTAGAAAGAAGTAAAGTAATAACTAGCAGTCAGCACAGGTTTGTTAAGAACAGATCATGCCAAACCAATCTTATTTCATTCTTCAACACAATGACTAAATTAGTAGACCAGCAAAATACTATGGACATAATATATTTAGATTTCAGCAAGGCATTCAACAAAGTAGACTACAACCTACTTCTTAGTAAGCTAGAAAAAAGTGGAATAGATAGCACCACCACTAGTTGGACTCGCAACTGGCTGGCAAACCGTACTCAACGAGTAGTCCTTAATGGGTCTAAGTCTACATGGAGGGAAGTAACAGTGGGGTGCCACAAGGTTCGGTCTTAGGCTCAGTACTCTTCAATATCTTCATTAACGACTTAGATGAGGGAATAGAAGGGGAACTTATCAAATTTGCAGATGATACTAAGCTGGCAGGAATAGCTAACACCCAAGAAGATAGGCTCAAGATCCAGATGGATCTTGACAGACTAGAACACTGGGCCATATCAAACAAAATGAAATTCAATGTAGAGAAAAGTAAAGTCCTACACTTAGGTAAGAAAAACCAAAAGTACACATATAGACTGGGTGAAACCAGGCTCAATAGCAGTAACTGGGAGAGGGATCTTGGAGTCTTAGTAGACAACCAGCTAAATATGAGCCAGCAGTGTGCAGCAGCAGCCAAAAATGTTAATGCAATCCTAAATTGTATTAACAGAGGAATACAATCAAGATCAAGGGAAGTATTAATACCACTCTATAAAGCCTTAGTAAGACCACACCTAGAGTACTGCATCCAGTTATGTTCATTATAAAAAAGATGTTGAGACTCTAGAAAAAGTACAGAGAAGAGCAACCAGGATGATTAGGGGACTGGAGGCTAAAACAAACAACAAATGGTTGTTGCAGGAACTGGGCTTGGCTAGTCTAGTAAAGAGAAGGACCAGGGGAGACATGATAGCGGTCTTCCAATATTTGAGGGGCTGCCACAGGGAGGAAGGGGTCAAGCTATTTTCTAAAGCTCCTGAAGGCCAGACAAGGAATAATGGATGGAAACTGAACAAGGAGAGATTTAACCTGGAAATAAGGAGAAACTTTCTGACAGTGAGAACAATCAACCAATGGAACAGCTTGCCCTCGGAAGTTGTGGGAGCACTATCACTTGAGACTTTCAAAAAGAGATTGGACTGCCATTTGTGAGAAATGGTGTAGGGTCTCCCGCTTGGGTGGGGAGTTGGACTAGATGACCTACAAGGTCCCTTCCAACTCTGATTATCTGTTAAATCTGAATACAGGAAATAGGTACAAATAAATGGGGACAATAAGACAGGGACAGTAGGCATGATGGTGCACTTATGCACGCCCCTTACAGGCCTCTTAGGAATGGGGTGAGGTCAACAGTGGTTAGTCTGAAGTTAAAGGAGTAGGATTAGAGGATGTAACAACAGAGTCAGGTAATGCATTCTAGGCATTGACCACTCTGTTGCTGAAGTCGTACTTTCTGCAATTGAGTTTGAAGCGGTTTACACTGAGTTCATATCTGTTGTGTGCTTTTGTATTGTTTTGGTTGAAGCTGAAGTAGTCATTGACTGGTAGAACATTGTAGCAGATAATTTTGTGTGCTGTGCTTAAGTCTAACCGTAGGCGGCGAAGTTCAAAGTTGTCCAAGCCCAAAATCTCAAGCCTGGTGATATAGGATATTCTGTTGCGAGCAGAGGAATGTAGTATTCTTCTTATGAAATACTCCTGGTCTTGCTCGATTGTATTAATTTCCGATATGCAATATGGATTCCAGACTGATGAGCTGTATTCGAGTATTGGTCTGGCAAAAGTTTTGTATGCTCTAGTTAGCAATTCAGTATTTTCAGAGGAGAAGCTTCGTAAGATTAGATGCCTCTTAATGCCTTTTTGGCAATGCTATTACAGTGAGCTCTGGCGCTTAGGTCATTTGATATGAGAACTCCAATGTCTTTGACAGAGTGAGGATAATCAATGAGGTTATATCCACCTTGTTTGTATTTGGTGTACTGATTGTTTGTATTTGGTTTGTATTTGGTGTACTGATTTTTTGGTGTACTGACAGAGCATTTGTTGGTCGAGATTTCGAGTTGCCAGATTTTTGACTATTCAGACACATAATCAAGGTCGCTTTGAAGGATAGTAGCATTGTCAGTGGTGTTGAATAGTTTACATCATCCTCAAAGAGAACGCAGTTGCTTATAAGGTGATTGCAAAGGTCATTTATATAGAGTATAAAGAGTGTGTTGTCTGAAGTGGTGTAGGGTTTCCTGCCTAAGCAGGCGGGTTGGACTAGAAGACCTCCAAGGTTCCTTCTAACTCTGTTATTCTATTCCATTCTACTTTGCTAAGTACTGTGTCTATCAACTGCAGCCCTAGAACAAAAGTTTAGATATCAGAGCCTTTGAAATACTGAGTATGTAGAAACTGACAGGTTAGGTGTATGGCAAAAGATTATCCCCGCCTTCCTCAGTCTCACTGGGGAAATAAGCCCAATCCTTTATGTATAATACCGTATACAGTAAAAGCATCTCCTCATGTTGGGAGCAGGTCCATTTGGTATCTCTGTCTGCCTGCCTGTCTATCACTTTTTGTGCTACCTAATCAGTGAGGTCACTTTTGAGATTTCATAATTGCCTGTTGGATAAAGTATTTGGAAGTCCATTGCCTGCCTCTCAAACCAACGTCTTATCATTAATTTGTAGCAATCATTTTTATTTTCATCTTGATTATTATTTGCTTTAATCAGTATCTCCTGGATCAAACTTTTCTTAATTTAAATGCATCTGTTTAAGATGAACTGATTTCTTATTAAATAAATAGCATCTGAGACAAATTAATTCTGTCTCTTGTTCTTTGTAATTGAAGAAGTGTGGATAATGGTTGCTACTAATAAAATTATAATGGCTTATATGACAGAAAAATACATTATTAATTACATGACAGAACAGTAATTATTCAACTACATTTTATTTTAATTATAAAGGTGAGAAATCTGGTATTTATGTTGTCTAAGGGCATCCATAGGAGGACAGTTAAAACGCCAAGATAGTGGCTCTACCTCATAATTGATCACCAGCCCCTTTTTAACATGCCTCCCATGTGGGGCTTCAAAGTTATATTTATGGTATCCATCTTGACTTTTTAAATCCTCCAAGGATGTCCCTGGTTTTTCCTCCATCTGTTACTTTTTTGAGCAGAGTTGCATCATGCACCCCAAAGCCACATGTGGCTTATGAATCAGGTGGTTGAACAGTTATAGAGCCCTGATGTATAGCATTTTCATGAGGCAACTAAAATGGCAGTGCTTCTATGTCCAGCCACATCATAGACAAATTTGTATTCCTGGGCTTAGTTGGTTAATTGAGGGGATGTATGTCAAAAAAAAATCAAGATAGCATCCATGATCATACAATCTTACTTCTTTGGGTGTGGGGAGGGCTATGTTGCACTTAAAAATGGGACCAGGGCTTGGATTGCATAGTTTGGTCATCATCTTGGCTTTAATGATTCTCCCCTTGCTTGCAGGCACCACAGCTTCCCATTGTAGGCCTCATCCCTGGCTGAATTGTTGCTCAGATCAACAAAGGATCACAAGCTGTTTTTGCTTTCTCTTGTTAGTGCTCTTATTATCTCACCTTCAATCCCAGAGCAGTCTATGGCAATTAATTAGTTTGAAACTATTTTCCCTGTCTTTATTGATTGAAAACTTAATGATTTCTAGAAGAAATTAGAAAATAGCATTGATTTTGTGGCAACAAGTAAACTCTTATTTCCCTTTTCTGTGTTGCATGCCTGTGTTCTATTCTTTGTCTGAATTTTGGATTGTGGATAAATACACATATAATGTTGATTCCACTACTCCTGTCATACCAGTTCCAAAAGCTTTATTTACAAACTATTGCACGACATTCTTATCCAGAGAATTGTTTTCTTTAGAACTTAGATGACCAGGCTAGGTCCACTGCAGTTATCTGTCCAGTTTATGGCAAATTTCACAAGACTGAATCCAGAGACATGGAAGGGATTGTCTTTACATTAGGGCCAGATGCTGGCCATGCCCACACCCGGTTTAATGAAGGGGAAAAAGTCACAATACATCATGTGATGCCACTGTAACACCTGTCTGCCTGTCTGTTTGACACCCCTGTTCTAGTGGCTTCCCCTATCAAGTATTCCCCTATCAAGTACCTGGGGGTTCTTTGGTTGGGCTGTTTATTGTTGACTTGTTTGGCAGTTCCTTGACTGGAGTGATATTTATTCTCAATAATTAATCTGATATTAATGCTAGTATTAATCTATTATCATCTAGGTGCTGCTTACTGGTGGGAAGATGTTTTGATCTTTTTGTTCCCTTTTTGGCTTGTTGATCGTCTCTTTTGCATGGCATGTAGGGGTTGTTTATGTCTATGTGTCAATTGATGGCCAATTATCAGAGTGTCATGCTTCCAAAATGCTAGAGCATTTTTGGACTTGACTTGATCTAGGATAGTCATAGTTTGCCAGTTGAAATTATGATTAAGTATGTTATGAAATTAATAAATTTTCATGATCTCATGCCTGCTAGTTGGTGTTCGTGGATGCATTCTGCTAGTCTTCTGCCTGTTTGTCCTTCATAGTGGTTATTGCAGCATCTATACTGTATGTTGTAGATGACTCTTGTTTCTTTTCTTCTATGGCTTCTGGGTCTTTTGATTTACTTTGGATGTCTTGGAAACCTTTAGCTGGTTTGTGTGCTACACCAATTCCACATGTTGATAGTTTCTGAGATGTTTTGATGTATGGAAGTGTTTATCCTTTTTTACAGCTTGTGTTGATTGTGCTGTATTGGATTAAGTGATAAGGCACATTTTGATTAAACTGTCTGGCAAGCCACTAGAATATAAACTCCTTAACCCCACTCCTTACTAGCACTGATGATGTTACCTAATATGGGTGATGAAATGTCTGCAAGAAACTCCAAGCTTGGAGAGTACCAAGAAATTCTCACTTCAACATTTCCCCTGGCCATACTTTACATGAGATCATCCTGTCTTCACATCTTTGCATGCAAATAATGATGCCCTGATGCTAGAGCACAACACTTAGCTAAAAGTGAGGAGACAAATAAACCCATCTAGTCCTTTGGTCTAAAAAGCTTGCCTTATGATTTTCAGACAATGTGAGTGCTGTAGAAGGGAATAGTGAATGATCGGTAGTGTTTGCATTAAAATATACAGTATAAACAAAATTTTCTAAAATTGATCCCACTATAACAAGGACAGGTATTACAATCAGAAGGTTTGTTGTTGTTGTAGTTTAGAAAGGACAGGATCTAAGACATAGATCAAAGAAAGTGGCTGCTAGGTTATCTAAACCAACTGAACTAGCCAACTTGAAATACTTAATGCCTGAAAAGGGAAACCATGTGTGGAAGATTTGAATGTTGTCTCTGACCAAGGATGCTTAGGAGGAGATTATTTGCAAAATAGTAGTAGTAATAGACATCTCTGAACTGACTCAGAGGAAATTGGATGGAATTTATACTGTATTTGTTAAAGATATTTGCATCCACTGCAAAATGATGTCCCAATTCATCAAAATGACTTTCAGGGATTTTGAAAAAAGGACACAATTATACAGATAATTCTTGACATAACACCCATTTGTTTAGTGACCATTCAAAGTTACAATAGTACTAAAAAAAGTGACTTACAACTAGTTGTTGCACTTATAACCATTGTAGCATCTCCACAATAATGTGATAAAAATGTGGACACTTGGCAACCGGCATGTACTTATGATAATCAAAGCATCTTAGGGTAATGTGATTTGCAATCTGCTCAGTCAGCTTCTGACAAGCAATTTGCTCAATTCGCTGATTTGCTTAAAACCATGGCAAAAGAGATTGTAAAATTGGGCATAACTCACTTAATTTATGACCAAAATCAGCTATAACTCACTTAACAACTTTTTAGCAATGGAAATTCTGATTAAAGTTGTGGTCATAAGATAAGGACTATCAGTACCTTATGGTTATCAAGAGCATTTGGTCTAGAAAAACATTTTATTGCACCATATCATACAATTCTCTTTGGGAAGAAGGGAAGTCCCATTTAAGATGGATCTTTTTTGAAGTCTCTTATTTTTACACTTGTACTTTTCAGCAAGCATTTTACAACACAGCCTAGGATACAGCAAAAAGTGTTCCAGCATCCAGGAATATAATCATCATATCAAAACAATGTGCAAGGGAGGGTATTTTGGGGGTTGATTACCAAATACTTACACTTGAACTATATACAATTTTTATACTGCATGTTAAACTGAATCTCAAAAGTGTTTAATGCATTCGTACTAATAAGAGATCTCCAAGCTAGTTTACTTTTCTGCTAGCCAAACAGTGTTGTTATCCAATGTTTCTTTTTAATCCATAGAAACAATCATGAATGTTTATATTAATTTCCCCATTTTTACTTATCTTCTAATTTGTGTAGGTTTAATCTGAATTTCTGGAGAACTTCTACTTGAAATAGAAATTTCCCCATGTTATGTCAGGACTGCCTGGTTATTTTGTCCAGATTGCTTTGACTATAGTCCCTAAATGGTGGCTTTCATTGCTTCTTTGTTCTTGTTGGGAAAGGAAGCACCAATTCCTTTCTTTTCCACAGTGGGACTTTAAGTATATGTGGTTTCATTGAGAGACCTTTTGTATAAGCATATCTATTTGATCATGCTTCTTACTTTCCAGCATGTGTCCAACAGTGGACCAGTACACAACAATCTGCCAGTCAAAAAATATACCAGTTTTGCATTTTTTCTGTCCCTTGGTTTAGAAAATGAAACGAGCATAAACATTGTCAATTTTTACCTGGTTAACAAAGTAGAGAGAAGTTTACAATTTCAACATTCCATCAATGAACTTGTTAAAAAATAAGCCTTGCCTTTCACTGTTCCACTAATAAAATGGGGTGGGGGAGCAGAGGGGGCACTCCAGTTTTTCACTGAAGTCTAGCAGACAAGCTTATTCTCTCTTGGGCTTGGGCTTCTTTTCCATCAAAACTCATGATAAATTACTAGGAATTCAAACAGCACAAACAAGCAACTGAATGGAGCAAAAAAAAAAAAAAGATCTTTATCTAGAAATAGAGATGAAAAATTGCCAGGATCACGCCAATGGATATACAGGAGAGTTACAAATGAGAATCAAAGCAGTGGCCCTGGCTTTGCCTTTGACTTCTTTCTTTGTTTGGGATGGTGAAAGGATGGTGTATTTTCAGATATACAAGGGAGAATCAAGCAAGCTAGGCAAAGCAAGCTGGGGTAGGATAGAGTTAAAGTGAAGAACGTTTGGAGAAAAGCGATCAGGACTCCATTATGCACTTTAAGAAGGGTCTTCAAAGATAGTATTCAGCAGGTTCTAACCAGTTCTGGAGAATGGACAGCAGAAATTTTGAGTAGTTCGAAGAATCGGCAAATACCACCTCTGACTGGCCATGCCCCATCTATTCTCTGCCTCCCAAGCTCCAGCTGATCGGTTGGGTCTTCTTTTGTTGCCCTGCACAGGAGAACTGAGTTGGAAAGCAGGTTAGTGAGGTGGGGAGGGAATGGAGATTTTACAGTATCCTTCCCCTGCCATGCCCACCAAGCCACGCCCACAGAACCAGTATTAAAAACATTTAAATCCCACCACTGAGGCTCTTTACATAAAATCCAGAACTAAGATCATGTTTGTATGTGTTTGTATGTTCCCTATATTTCTTCCTTTTCATGCAAACAAAAAAACAAAAGCACCAGCGACTCACTGGTTTAGTGATCACAGGAAAAATGGAAGAAACAACCACCATAGATCCATCAATCAATATTTCTTAGAAAAAGGATAAGCAGCCCAATAGCCAGGAGTTCCACAGGAAGGGTAAAGATTGCAGTCATATTTATGCAATTAAAGCTCTTTCCCCTTCTAGTGTGCCTTGCAACACACATTTTTTTAAACAAGTTTTATTGATTTTACAAACAAACAAACAAAACAAAACATCATTAAACATTAAAAACATAAAACCTCTTTCCATTGTAAATCTTTACAAGGCAGATAACACATTGCTTTATATCACATACTTATAATTTATCCCATTTCCATATAAACACGTAAATTCCCTTTACCAAATTCCACATTGTTTCTCTTTAATCATTATTCAATCATATTTCCTTTCTAATTTATCTGCTATTCAATCATCACATTTATATTTTCCTCTGGCTTGTTTATAATTATTCTCATCTAGTCTTCCTCCGAGATTTTATTATTTAATTCTTAATTGAACACACACACATAAGACATAAACATAAAAACATAAAACTTTCTTTTAGAAAGTAACTTGGCCCCAGATTACCTCTTTTTGTATGGACTTCAATTGAATTCATGCTCTTCTTATATACCATTACCTATCTTGTTTACCATTCTATATCTATTATATAACTCCTCTCCACTTTTGCCTCATCTTAATTCTGTTTTATATATTTAATCTTGCTTTAAAGAAAAATATTTTTATATCTTTTGTCCATTTCTCCATTTACATCTGTCTCATTTCCAATATAAAAAAGAATAGTTTCCCCTGGAATCACTAATCAGAGTATGATGCCTTTCTATCATTCCCCTAAATTAAAATTTAAAATAACACCTAAATCCCAATCAGATTCTGCTTAGTACATTCTACTATTTCAGAAACCAATACTACCAATAAAACCAATAAATCCATAACAGTCAACACATTAATCCATTAAACTCTATATTTAAACTAATATTTTAAACATTCCCTTTAGTATTTTATTAAAACTTAAGATCATTCATTATTAAACATTTTAAAGTTATACCTTAATATTTTAGTCTTTTATTAGATCTTAAAAAGTTCTGATTATCTACTTATAATACAAATACCACTATTACAATACTCATGTGTACTTTGCAGAATCCCCCCCCTTTTTTAGAAAAAAACCCCATACATTACCCATTATCCCTAAAAAAAATTTTCTTTTCTCCATCTTGTTTTATACCTTTGTAACTTTTCCCCCCCTTTTCCCTTTCCTTCTTAGCCCGCCTAAACTTTTTACCCCCTCCTCTCCAAACCTCTGCCTTCTTGGTTTCCCCTTTCTGTTGCATTCCTCTTTCCTTTTGCTTTCTAGCATTCTGTTGTTTTTGCATCTTCTTTTTCTCTTTCATAAATATTTTTTTATTTCTTAAGTCCTTCCTTTTCACTTCTCTCTTTCTCCTTTCTTTCTTAGTCACACCATTTAGTTCATTAAAAATGGCTTCTTCTTCCTCGGCTTCTTCCAGCTGTTGTTTAATTTGCTGACACATGACAAGCGCCATATCTAGGAAACAAAGGTCTTCTCCCATAACATCTTTGCCTTCTTTCCTTATTTTTAAATATTGTTTTTTTAGTTCATCAAGAGATAGAGCCATTTTGAACTGTTTCTTCTTCTTTTTCTGTATCCTCTTCTTCTTATTAAGCCAATCAGTTATTTCCAAACTTAAAACAGTTCCCAAAAGTCCCAAAATCCCGCAATCATCAAACAGTCCAGGCAGAGTACAAACTTCTTCTTTTTACAATTTCTCTTCTAGGGGTGAAGTCAAGTTAGGGAAAGAAAAAACGTCCAGTCTGTGCTTTAAATCTTTTTTAGAATTAATTTCTATTCTCTTTATCTTCAAGGCATCTCCTCCAGCAAAGTCTTAGAGTAAATTTTTTTTCCCCAAGCCTCTCCCTTCCCACTTATAACAAAGGAGTTTAGGTTTTACCTTCTATTAAAAGGCTGGTTTCCCTTGTCCATTTGTTAATTCCATAAGGGAGGGAGAGTAACTTCCCCTTTTCATCACTTTTCTTCGCCGCGAAAACATCAACCGGGAACATTGTAGCGTCCAGAAAAAAGCCAATACTTTCCCAGGTGTTAAATATGTCCTTAAGGTCCCAGTTCGACCAAGAAAAAACTTTCGTTTTAAAACTCCTTCTTCTTCCTCCTGCACATTCTTTATCCAGTTGCCAGCTTCTTTATGGCGGCCATAAAGACCGCCGCGCCACCGTCTTGAGAGAAGGGGGTTATTGCCAGCTGGGGAGGGGGTTTGCGATACTCCTCAACCCCTGTCCGGATCCCCCTTTCTTCAGCTGCCCCAACAGGGCAGCCTTAGCCTCCAAATCTGTCAGGATCAGAGGCACCAAGGCGGCTAGCACAGCAGGGATCACAGAGAAAAGCGAATCCCTGCTGTCACTGAAGCCGACAAACCGGAAGTCTCCCCTTGCAACACACATTAAAAGGGGTGGGGCTATCATCACATGGTTGCAACCATCATATTGAACTTTGAAATTGAATATTGAAAATAATAAATTATGATGGCTCCCAGTAGAAAACTTTCAAGCATTCTCTCTACCTACAACAGAGCAAGAAATGCTAGACAATGCAAATTTTGGGTATCCAGTCACAGTCACAGTATATAAACTTTTATAATTAAGTATTTAGGAAGACTGGCATCCAGGTTGGTGCAGTGGTTAAGGCACCAGGTTAGAAACTTGGACCATGAGTTCTTGTCTTACCTTAGTCACAAAGCCAGCTGGATGACCTTGGACCAGTCACTGTCTCTCAGTCCTAGGAAGCAGGCAATGGCATAACCACTTGACCACTTGCCAAGAAAACTGCAGGGATTAGTCGAGGCAATTGGCCAGAAGTGAACAATAACTCAAAGGCATACAGATACACAAAAATATGAAAACTGTAGAGAAACCAACTCCCTTCACTTAGTAACCATTCCTGCCTTTTTGTGATTACAGTATTTGGAGCTATAGAACAAGCTTTCCATATACATGGAAACATACAAGATTGCCTTAACCATTATGAGCAGTAAGCTCATGCTGTGTGTCTTCAAAAACAGAGAAGACGTGGTGAACAACGTGTCTTTGAACACATCCAAAGCATCTACTGTTCATTAGAAAATAGCGTTCAATATGATTAGATGCCAAAGGAGATACCAGACATGTATTTAAATACCATACCATTCTCAATTATACTGTATAAAAGGTGGGGGGGTTGCAGTGGACAAATTGCAGTTCAACCACCATTTCCATAGTGCTACTAAAACTGGAGAATATCCTGCCCCTTTCCCAATTCCTCTTTAGAGGCTTGTTATGCTGACCTGACCTGGCTTCTAAGCTTCCTGCCATGAAATCAAATCCTAAAAGACCTGGTCAACTGAACTGAGTTTTTGATTGGTAAATTTGGGGGAGGGAGATATGCAAAACTGGGTGAGAGGGAGCAGGAAGTTGGTTAGAAAGGGAGCCAAGCAATACTTGGATTATCTCTAATGTCCTACAATACTTGGCTTGTCCCCCAGCCTTTGGAGAACAAACTGTATTGCTATTAATTGTTTGCCTTCAGTTAAATGTCTGCTATTACTGACACCTGAGTGAGTAAATAGGCCCCTGCTTTTTTGTCTATTGTTCAGATTTTGCAGCTGAGAAGACATGTACATCTTGGCTACCAGAGAAAGAAAATGTTCTTGAACATAAACTTTATAGGAAGAATGAAGCATTTACAATATAATTACATGCATTCTGCAGGGTTTTTTTTTTTTACATATAAATTTTTTACATAGCTTATCAAGTATTGAATCCTTTGGCTCAAGTCTTAAATCAGGGATAGGAAAAATTTAGAGTTCTGGATATTGCTAAACTTGCAGCATCACTTGTGGTTCAATGTACTTATTTAAAAAATGCTGGGAACTGTCATGTATAGGTAACCCTCAAGTTTTGACCATAAAGGAATTTCTGAAAAAAGTCATAATCATTGTAGATCGAGGCACCACATTTTATAATTTTTTTTAAAATAATAGTTGTTAAGCAAATGCCACAATTGTTCAACGAACGTTGCAGTTATTAAGTGAATCTGTGCATTCCTATAGGTGGGTTTGGGCACAAGCAGGCTGAAAAGTCTGCAAGTTGGCAAAGAAAAAGGCAAATCACAGTCACATGACTGTAGAATTCTGCAAACAGCTGTAAAGGAGACCCAGTTGCTAAGCTCTCAAAATGCAATAGTATGACCAAGGGTATGTACGCAGCCATTGCTAAGTGACCAGTCATTAAGTGAGGATTACATGCAGGGGTGGGATTCTACCAGTTCGCACCTATTTGCTAGAACTGGTTCTTAACATTCTAAGCAGTTTGGAAAACCGGTTGTTAGAAGAAAGTACTGACCTAATCCTGTAAGGAAGGCAGGAAGGAAACAATCTGGTGTTGCTTACAGAAACTCTATTAACCCTTATTACATTCTGGCAGGACTAGACTTGCTGTCTCAGGAACTTCCCTGGAGTTTTTTCCCCCTCCTTTGCTGATACTTTGCTTGTTTTCCCCGCTCCTTTGCTGGTACTTTGCTTGTGACTTATGACCATTCAAAGTTACAGTGGCACTGAAAAAAGTGACTTATGACCATTTTTCATACTTACGACTGTTGCAGCATCCCCACAGCCATGAGAGGCCAGGCGAGGAGATGCATGCCTCGATGTGAGTGATATTGAGTTGGCCACGCCCAGCCAATAACATGATCACCAAGCCACTTCCACCTAGTCACATGACCACCAACCACGCCCACCAATTAAGCCATGCCCACAGAAACGGTTGTTAAAAATTTTGAATCCCACCCCTGATTACATGTAGTTAGAGCTACAAGTAATCTTTTCAAACCTCTGAATGATCATCAGATACCCCCAAAAAGATGAGGAAAATTAACACTAGGTTATGTGAGTTTTATAGCCCTGTATGGTAATTCTTGTTTAGCTCTATCTGGGGCATTCTAAGTTCTCCACCATTGCTTAGAGCCAGGCCGGTAGAAGTTATATTCAGAAGCTCCTTTGTTCTTACTATAGATTCAGCTTCTGGGCATCCAGTCAAGTTGCCCTGAAGAATAGAAACACTATTTGGGCTAGCTTTTTCTTCTGTTTTCAGCTCTGTGCTTCCTTTTGGTTCATGTTTTCCCCAACTACCTGGTGTCTGGGGTCTTCTTTTGCTTCAATTCAAATTTTCCATTAGTTTAATATTCACTTATTAAGGGTTAATAAGTCTCTAACGAAAGGAAAAAGAGAGTATGAATTCTTGGTCAAATGCATGAGGGGTGGGGGGAATCTGCTGGCTAGATATTCCAGTGTGATCTTGGGATCTATAGCCAAATTCATTAGAAGAGGTTCTCTTTTTGTTCTGGCTGGATTGATCTGAAGCTGGAGTTTACACAAGAGTTGGAGTTACTATGACAGGCACACAGCAACTGATCTAGAATTCTTAAAAGAGCAACAAACAATTAGTTTGCTAATGTTGGGTGGGGATAAATGCATGTGCAGCAAAGTAATCTGAGAATAATGCACTTTAAGTTATGGGTTAATGTCAGCCTTTGCTTCTTCAATCAGTTTAATCAGACGTACAGTATGTACATATTACTTACACGATCCTCTCCACTCATCCACCACCCTTGTACATGTTCTGTTTCTGAAGGGAAAAATCCATAAATAAAGATGAGTAAATAAAGATGAGTAAATCCATAAATAAAGATGAGTAAATAAAGATGAGTAAATTGCGGCTAGAATCTTTTGCCATCACCCACTCTGATTAATCCAGATGAATCGGAAAGGAGACAGAACAGGGCTCCTTGCTATCAGAATAAATAAAACACAGTTGTATGGAGGACCAGATCTTTTCCCTTGCTAATTTTTCCAATCTGGAAAACTTCCAGCCACAGGAAACTGTTGGCAAAAAAATAAATGCGATTTCTCCTCTTTTCCTACCTGCACGATGCCTGAAAAAAACAAAAAGCCAAATTAGTGCCCAAACTGCCATTCAAGAGGCCTTTTGTGGGGTTGAGTAGATATTACAATTCTAGAGATCTGGGGGAAAAAAGAATAAATCTCCTCCTTTTATCACTTGCTTTCTATGGGCTGCTGATCTTGTCCATGTTTATACCTAGAAATATATATGCATAACTCAAATAAACATAGATGCACAGTTTTGTTTATGTAGCATTATAGTACATATTTTCTCTGAAAACTCAATATGTCTTATGTCAGGATCTCTTGAAATCCATCCATCCATCCTAAATTTCCCACCCGTGAATGTTTCTGGATAGCTCACAATAATTAAAAATGTTAATGATAAATTAAACAGATTAAAACAAGGGCAAGCAAATCATGCCTGGGCAATAATAATCTAACAACATCAGGAAAGAAGGCAGAAGCCTGGATCCTGGGCTGAGCTTCCTGGATTGATTACAAGAAAATATTGGGAAATAAAGACAGCGAAGAGGAAGGGTTGGGATGAAAATGATGGCTAAACACAGGCATGTAAAAGAATAAGGAAGCAAGATGGCGCAGAATTACAAAAAGAGGGAAAAAGTTGGGAGAAATGAGAGATAGCATTCTTGGCTTCACTCCAATCTTGAGGGTTTGCATTGTTTGCAGCTCTAAATGAGAGAGTTCCATGATGTAACACAAGAAATATTTATTTATTTTATTTTATTTTGTCAAATGATTATAAGATAACATTTATAAGTATAAACATAGTTATGAATACATGAAATGGATACATATAAGAAAAATAAAAAGAAACAATAGGACAGGGAGGGTAGGCACGTTGGTGCACTTATGCACGCCCCCTACAGGCCTCTTCGGAAAGGGGTGAGGTCAATAGTAGACAGTCTAAGGTTAAAGTTTTTGGGGTTTGGGGAAGAAACCACAAAGTCAGGTAACAAGAAGAGTGACTTGCCTTCCTAAACAGAGCACAACAGCCATTCTTTATTCTTTGGCACTGGCACTAGAACATGGAATAGTGAAGGGGAGATATTGGTGGAGTGAAGTCCAAATCTAAAAGTTGCTGAGGTTGAAAAGAGACGGATCTTCCAAATAATTATTTGAGCTTTTCCAGTGGCCAGTCCCATTTCAGAATGAATACCGGAACTTCAAAAATGTATACTGCATTTGTCAAAATGTATTTATTTGAATTTCATTAAAGTTCTTGTTTTTTGAAGTTGTTTTGAGGGTGCACAGTTCCCCTCACACAACTACAGATGTTATTATTTCTTATTATATAGACTTTCATTGACTTGATGGCTGTTTCTGGAAAGATAGCCTGAGCATTTTCAGCTTTACCCACCTCAGTCAGGTGTTTTCTTCTTTTCTTTTTTGTAATTTAACTCAGCTCCACCCAATAAACTAGGTTTTGGAATAGTATGGAAGACTGAGATGATTAACAGCCTTCCATTTTACTTCTTTTGCAAAAGACAATAGACCAGATGGAAGGACGTTCAGTGGTATCTATAACTACAGCATTTTATTTATTTTTGTAAGAGGCCACTGAGAATCTTTATGGATGGTTGAAGCAGTAAGGGATATTCATAACAGAATTATCAGATTGGTCCTTATCATATCTCTTGATCATGAGTCATACAGACAAGGCCTGCTTTCAAGTCAATTAGTACTGCTATTAGTACAGCTTGAACCACAGCAGCCTTCTGTAAAGACTCTTGTGAACTTCATAAAAGAAAGATCAATACTAAAGGTTATCTCTTTAAAAATCATAGTGGAGACAGTATGAGGAAAACAGGGTTTGTTGTTTATTATTATATTGGTCTTTCCTTGTGAGAAATTTAACACACATGGGCCGCTTTGTAGCAGAGATAACTAAGTGAACCCAGAAAATTCTTAATTGCAAATCTGCCGTGACAGCTTGAGGGACCTGTTGCATCAGAACAGTTGCAGCTGGAAAACAATCTGTGTCACATATTTCAGCCATTAAAAAAGATGTTAGATTGAGTGAGCTGTAACTCTTGTTTGTAAGATGGTCACATATTCTCTTTGCAGTAAAATTGGCAAATAGAACAAGATTAGGGTGCAGCTTGTTTTGGAAGGACTTATAGTTTCCCTATAAAACTAAAAGTAATTGCTTAGTGTCATCTGCATTGTTCCCGATGTCAACAGTTGTTAGATGTATAGCTCCATCAACTATAGTCATTGTTGATTTGGTCTAACTTCATAGTGGTTACCGATATTTTGATGATGTCCGGGTTAAATTCCTGCAATTCCCTAGTGGTGATTGGCTGCAGCACTGAACCCAAACCTATTTCTACTGCTTTGGCCAAGGGTATAAGCTGGTTGTACCATGAAGTCTTGCCCTTGCCCTTGTAATTCTCCAGCATGAGAGTTTGTGGGGCACTATCAAGTGTTAACAGGAAGAAGCAGGTGGTTTTGCTGTGTGAACAAGTTCATTTCTATCTGGTTTTTTTCAGGAAGAGCATTTGAAGTCTTCAGCTGGGGATGCACAGCCAGGCCTCTAACCAGTCCACATATTGGAATATTTTTGCCAAATTTTTTTGGCCCAATTTAAAATTTAATTCAATCCAGTGTCAGGCTATGCAAGGCATTCACTGTTGTATTGTAAATCTATTCGGACTTTTAACTTCATTCATTCATCCACATTTGTAGAGCCACCTATATTCCATAGTTACTCTGGGCGACATATTTAGTAATAATCAAAGTATATAAGAACATTAAAACAACCAGTTTGGACTAAAACAGAAACAAGACAAAAAAATAAAATAGCCGTGAAGCATAGAGAGTCCCTTCCATTAACTGTCATTACAGCCATCTAGCATCATGAGAGTGCCAAGCTAACTAAGTATCTGTTTTAAGCACCTTGCAACAGGCCAACACACCCTGCCAATGGGATCCACCCAATATGCATATCCTGGCAGACCTGGTGGAATAAGTAAGGCATTCCTCAAATATCTCAGTCCTATGCAATGTAGGGTTTTAAAGGTGATAACAAAAATCTTGAATTGGATCCAGAAGCAAACTGGCCACCAATGCAGCTCAAATGACACAGGTATAACATATGCAGATCTTGGAGCATACATCACTGCATTTGGGTTAGCTGTTATTCAGATATTCTTCAAGGGTATGTAAACAGTATTATATAGTAGTCTATTTGTGAGGTGACAGGGTAAGAGTGACTGAGAATTGATCCTCTCTATCCAGAAATGGGTGCAAATCTTCAAGGAAATGGTTTTATGATTGCTGTCTTTTTATAGAGATCCACTCACTTTGGGAAAATCAGAAAATATATTCTTCTATACCACTTCAAAATTATATCTTCCTTTTGTGTTTTTATTTGTCCTTATTTTCTCTGTCTTTCAGGGAGGGTATCAAGCCTATATTTTCATTATTCATTTATTTATGAATAGTTAAATAATGTTTTATAATATAGTTATTAATATTTGCTAATTAGTGTATTTTGCTTAAATTGTGATTAGTTTGTTCTGGGTTTTACTATCTTTCAGTGTTGGCAGCTTTAAACATGTCTTTTTTAATGATGCCTCTACAATCCTTAGGACATTCTTTTTATCTTGTTATATATTGAGCTTTTGCAAAAACCTCAGAATTAACAGGAATTTAATCTTCACTTTGTGTAGAATATCTTTTTAAAAGTCTGGTAGAGATTTCCAGTTTTTTAACTAAGATTTTTTTCTCGCCTGTATCTGGATTGTACATAAATTTATTTTAATATGTATATTTTGTATGCTGGTCTCTCTGAATGCATACTTTCTGCAAATAAATGCAGAAATAAATGTTCATGCTTTTCTCTTATTTGCATTTTGCAGGTAATTTGCATATATATTGTATATCCTGGAGCATTTGTCGATTTGTGAGCTGCATCCCAACAGTTGGAAAATGTGCATGCAAGTGCACTGCTTGTATATGGGTTCAAGAAATAAGAAATAGGTTAAGTGTTATAGGCAGATTGAGAAATTCAGAACTGCCCCAGAAGAAGGCAGTGGCAGATTCCATCTACTGTGTTGTCCATAAACTGGAATGGATGGTTATATAATCAATCACAATCAATCAAATTGCCTCAGGGAAGTTTTTTTTACCTCAGGGGCATAAAAACTTTTGACCAAATGAATTTTTCTTTCATAGCTATAAAAGGATTTTTTTTGCTAATTTCCTCATCTGTTGCTTTCATTTACTCTACTGTAAACATTTCAGCACTGAATTAACTGCAAAAAGGTTAGCTTGTTATTTTGGTTAAAAATATGTTAGAAAAGATCCAATCATCCTAAATATGACTCACAATATAGATAACCATAGCTTAAATATAAAGGAAGGACTACGATGGGTCGGACATGACTTTGCAACTAACAACAACAAAAGATCTGAAAACTTCAGACTGTTCCATAAATCCATCTTTCAAAACATCCCTAGATATGTGGATTCCTAAATTATTTCTAGTTTACATGATCACACACAAACCAAAGGAAAAAAAAAAGCAAGATCAATTCATAAGTGGTAAGATTTTGGAGAGCTTGTCCTTGTGACTCTAGCATTCTCATCTGAAACCTCAGATTTCAGAATTTCAACGGAGAACTCTAAAATCACAGGGATGAATGTCCAGCATGTTATGAGAGTTCACTCACTGTTAATTTTAGTTTAAAATAAGCAATTATCTATTGTTATCAGCTACTGTGTGATTATTCAAAGAACAGTTAGAATATAGGATTCAAAGGTAAAGTAGGAATCAAACAGTCAATAACGTATTAATTTTGGAATTTATGGAAGACAAACTTCCATATCACTCCAGGATTGTGTGATGCATAGTTTAGCCTATGACTTGGCAACGCTTAAAAGTTGAAATATTTTCCACTTAAGTTGCTGTTTTAATGAATTGAAACCACAAGGGCAACTAATCTGTCTATAAAGTGGGAATTTGGATGAGTATTGATTAGGCTGGAAAAAATCTTTGTGATGCAATCAACTCTTAATGGGAGATTGGACAGCAAAGCAATGATTAATTAACAAATCATTTGTCCTTCTAATTAACAGGAGTGGGAGGAGGATGGGTGACTGCTTGTTGATGTATTCAGAGTATGTAGAATCACCAAGGAAAGGTGTACAGCTAATCCTCAACTTACAACTGTTCATTTAGTGAGCATTCGAAATCACAACAGCATTCAAAAAAGTGACCACTTTTCACATGGCCATTGCAGCAACCCCATGGTCACATGATCAAAATTCAGACCCTTGGCAACTAAGACAAATTAATTGCAGTGTCCCAGGCCATGTGATCCCTTTTTAGAAACTGACAAGCAAAGTCAGTGGGGAAGCCATATTCATTTAATAATGGTCTGCAGTGATACACTTAACAACTGAAGCAAGAAAGATAGCAAAATGGGACAAAAGCAGAGGTGGTATTCAGCAAGTTCTGACCAGTTCTGGAGAACCGGTAGCAGAAATTTTGAATAGTTCGGAATACCACCTCTGACTGGCCCCACCCCATCTACTCTCTGCCTCCCGAGTTCCAGCTGATTAGTTGCTGATCTTCTGTTGCCGTGCACAGGAGAACGGACCTGGAAAAGGGTGGGGAGGGAATGGGATTTTACAGTATCTTTCGCTTGCCATGCCCACCAAGCCACACCCACAGAACCGGTAGTAAAGTATTTTGTATTCCAACACTAGACAAAAGTCATTTAACAACTGTCTCACTTAGCAACAGAAAGTTTGGGCTCAACTGTGATTGTAAATCAAGGACTACCTGAACAACAGGAGTACATTATGTTCTTCTTTTCTGCTCCAGAGTTTTGAATACTCTCAATTTCTCAGAGGAATGCTAAGTAGTCCCTCATAAAATCCAGACATCTATTTAATTGGAGCATAGGAGTAAGGATCTAAGACTTTGGGTCCATCTGTGGCCCCTAAAACTCTTTTTATGGCTTAAAAGTTGAAATATTGGGAGATTGGACAGCAAAGCAATGATTAATTAACAAATCATTAGTCCTTCTAATTAACAGGAGTGGGAGGAGGCTCCATCCAGCCATAAGAATGAGGAAAGTCAAGCAATAAAAAGGGATTTTTTTAAAAAGAAATCTGACAATTGCAAAAATTAAAAAATAGAGTCAAGCCAAGTTGCTTAAAAGAGGGAGTCCAATGATCTGTCAGGAAATGAGGATCAAAAATATTGCTTAATAACATTTCTTGGATTTTTTGGTGAGTGATCAACAGTACATAATTTCAATTCTGCTGAAATGACTGAAGCCTGATTAATAATTGCAAAAATTGGGAGTTGATTTTTCTTACTTTTATGAGAAATGCACACAAAATAAAATGTAAAACTTAAAACAAGTGTAATATTTAAATTATCCAACCTGTCTCCTCACTAGCCAGTTTTATCATTTCATATCAATGCCAGCTATTATCTTGAACCCAACATGTTCTTCAACAACATATCATATTGGATGAAATGAACTTTTGAAAACTTTAGGAAGGTGATACTGAGATACCAAAAATAGTCTTCCATTGATGCTGATGGCTCTTGATAAAAACGAAGTGACAAGACAGACATGTTTTCATGATGCCCTCAGCATTTGCCATGCTGGCTGGTGTTGCTGGGAGTTGTGGTTCAAAACCAATTGGAGACCACAATTTTTTTCCACCAAGACAATGAAAGTGGCAGTAGTGGACATTATTTCTGAGTAGGGTCTCATGGTATTCTGAAAATCGGAAGGTGTGAACTGATCAGACTTGAAAATTCTATATAGGTTAAGGAGGATATTTACAGTCCCAGAAGTCATGCTTCTTGATCTTGAAGCCTGATCTTGTATTTGTGGTCTATGTGCTAGAGAGGATTTCCTGTATCCTTCTCTTTCTGTAAATCTTAGAAAACAGTTGTTCTAAAGGTGCTTTCCCAAAAGGCAACTGGGCTTTCTTGATTTTATTTTTCCTTGAAAATGTTTCATGAAACATTTTCAAAGACAAGAAAAGGAAAACACCTTTGGGACACCCACGACCTGAATGATTGAAATCTCCAGAGACATTTAAAAAAAAAAATCATTATTTTGTCAAAGATTTCTGTCACTATGAAATTGGGAGTCTCAGATGAGGGTTTATTGTTTTATTGGTTGATATTGGGTTTTTATTCTTTGTAAGCCACGCAGAGTCACCTAGAGTGAGTGAATGACCATATACATTTTCTAAATAAATAAATAAACACTCCCAGTTCTGGAATTTATTTGCTTGGAGTATGTTCTAATAGTTTGTCTGATGTATCAGCTGTGCATATTCAACATTCATTATGATATACAGAGCAGCTCTTGAAGATGGTTTGAAAGATACAATTAATATAAAATTCAGCTACAAGAATTCTGCCTGTTTTTCTGTCGAAAGCAAGTGGGTGAAGTCAGGGGTGGGATTCAAATTTTTTAACAATTGGTTCTGTGGGCATGGCTTAGTTGGTGGGTGTGGTTTGGTGGTCATGTGACTGGGTGGATGTGGCTTGGTGGCCATGTTATTGGCTAGGCATGGCCAACTCAATATCACTCACATCGAGGCATGCATCTCCTCGCCTGGCCTCTCATGACTGTGGGGATGTTGCAACAGTCGTAAATGTGAAAAATGGTCATAAGTCACTTTTTTTCAGTGCCATTGTAATTTTGAATGGTCACTCCACACAAGCAAAGTACCAGCAAAGGAGAGAGAAAAAAACCCAGAGAAGTTCCTGAGACAGAAAGTCTAGTCCTGCCAAGAATGTAATAAGGGTTAACAGAGAGGCAGTTTCTGTAAGGAACACCAGAATGTTTCCTTCCTTTCTTCCTTACAGGATTAGGTCAGTAATTTCTTCTAACAACCAGTTCTCCAAACTGCTTAGAATGTTAACAACCGGTTCTACTGAATAGATGCGAACTGGTAGAATCCCACCCCTGGGTGAAGTGGTTAAAGCATTGAAATAGGGTGGGACAAACTGAGATATAATTGTGCTATCAGATTTAGATGGTCATTGGTTGACTTTGTACTAGTTACTCCCTCAGAACCCAACTGATTTATTGTCAGGGAGAATGAAAGAAAAAGTATTCTGCAAACAATCTTGAATTCTTGTGGAAGATAGGAAATACCAGTTGAATAAGTAATAAATATTGGTTAAATTATTATTTATATCTAAGCACAAATGGGCAAGGTGCTGGCTCAGTTGATAAGATGCTGGGCTTATTGGCTGAAAAGCTGGCAGTTGAGATTCGAAACCCAAGTGCCACCTGATGGGATGAGCTCCCATCCTCACCCCAAGCAGTTCAACCAACCAAGCAGTTCAACCAAGCAGTTCAAAAGCATGTAAATGCAAGTAGATAAATAGCTATCACTTTGGTGGGAAGGTAACAGTGCTCTTTGGTGTCATGCTGGCCACATAACCATGGAAATGTCTTTGGACAGCACTGGATCAATGGCCTTGAAATGGAGTGAACTCAGCCCTCTACAAAGCAATGACTAGCAGAATAAAATCTGCAGGGACTCCTTTTTTTAACCAAATAAGACTTGATAGTTCATTAAAGATTCTTTCAATGAATATTCAAGCAGTCATAATTCACCCTGAGATTATTTTGTGCAGTGAATTCAGGAAAAAAAACCTTGGCCGTATTTTTTTGTAACTTTGTAATACTAGATCCTAGAAGAATTACATGCAGGTTCTGCTTTCAACCATTCCTACCAAAATAATAATAATAATAATTTTGGAGAAGAAAACTGGACTTATGTTATCTGGACTTATGTTCCCTTTGCCTTTTACAACCATATGCAATCATGAACTGTCAAAGCAACCTATGTTGGAAAATTAAATGTCGATTTCTATTTTACTTGAAAATGTAATATTTTCCTTAATCCCATATATTATTTCTAAGCCCTTGATGTCAGCTGCCTGTGAAAGAATAGTCATAAGCAAAAAGGACTGGGTCTACTACTATGGGGATGAAGCCTCTTTTACATTGTAGTTTGTCTTAAATATGAATTTGTCCATTCCAATGGGAATTTTTTTATGCTTTTAAAAGAATGTGTCTTCACTCTGTACCCTTCAGTCTTAGTGGGTATATTTTTCCATCATTGCCATCCTACTGATGGTCATCAAAAGGTGTAGTTCTTTGACACTGGCTTGGATACACAGTTCTTAATTCCCTATGAGTTCGGCTAGTTTTCTGATGAATTCCTCCCTCCCTCCTTGGAAAGATAATCAAGGTAGCTGATACAGAATTGCGTCGATCAACAAATTATGGGTGAATGATTGAATGAACGTGGGAGAGAGAGAGAAAGAGGCAGGGGGAGGAGCCTTCCCCCTCCTTCACTTACTCACTTACCAAGCATATAAATCCTGATTGTGAGAGCTGTTAACAGAGGCAATTGCAAGATTCAACTTGAAGATTGCAGAACTTCAGCATCTCTTCATATCCAGCTTTGCCTTTGTACTTCCTTCTCACAGTGAGTAGCTAGGGCAGGGTGGAGGAAATTCAGTGATGAAAAAGTGCCATTGTGCATTTTATGAAATAGATGGACAAGGTTATTGCTACCTCACACCCCACCTTACTTTTATATGTGTGCTTTATTGCAAGCAGATGTTTGTGTTCCAGTGAAGTCAGGATTAGACTGGTTTTAGAAAAGCATTATCGGCAAATGCTCCACAGGACCAAACTCTTAACCAGAGCTTGACAAACTAGACTGAAGATATCAATGAAACTGATATTCAGTAGGATGGGACCGTGCATCTAGACAATTGTTAACCTACAAATGATAAATATATGTAATATCAAATGATTTTATACATACAGAGAGGAGGGGAGGGAGGGAGGGAGACACACACACACACAGAGAGAATACAATATACAAATTATAAGTTTCTCCACAATATCTTTTACTAAGCTTATTTTGGGTACAACAGTTAATATAGAGGGTAGACTTCATTCAAAACATGAGAGTATCAGATTTCTTGCAGTCTTACATCTAGGGCTAGTCTGGTTTATTCACTATATTTTTATGAACTTGTCAGTATTATTTGTTTCCTCCTAGATGGTTGCCTCTCTGAAGTCTTGGCCTCTTGTGATTGCCATGGCTCTTTGCATCATGTTCTGTCTGGGAACTTTTGTGGAAGCCTATCCACCCAAGCCTGAGAGTCCTGGAGAAAATGCTTCACCAGAAGAAATGGCAAAATACCTTGCTGACCTTCGGCATTACATTAACTTGGTGACAAGGCAAAGGTGTGAAAAAGCATGAATGTAGTTTTTGTAGTCGTGGGCATGTTTCATGGGTGGTGTTCTATGCCATTTGTCCACCTGTGAATGCTACCTTGATTTCTTTTATTTCTTCTTAATGTACAATGGATAAGAATTTGTTGTGTGGATCCAAAGAATAGGAAGAATTAATGTGGCCTCGTTTCATTCAAGCTTCCATCTCCAAGCACATTTTGTTAAAAAAAATTTCTAAGTGAAAAATTTGCAGTAGCAAATTGGTAAATACATGTAAGGGGAAATGCAAGAATGTTGGCTGAGAAACTATAGAGTTTACTTGAATATTTTAAATCATGATTATTCAATGCATGAGATTTTTATATCAGATCTGCCTAGAAACTATGGATTCTTTTCATGTTGCATCTATCTTCAGCCAAGTACTGAAGTATCAAAATTCAAATTTAAGTATCAAAATTCAAATTTAATTTAAATCTATCCTGATACAATTTACAGATTTCATCCTGATAAATTCTATGTTTGTCGGTCACTTAATAAGCATGTGTGGTGCATGCACTTTACAAACACTTTAATGGGTCCTTCCTGTTGCAAGTGTGTGCATACATAATGATGCTCTTAATCTCCAGGGAATGCTGTGCTTTGCAGTCTTTTAGGAGGGAATGAGGAACTCAGTTCTAAAATGCTCCATTAGCTTTTTTTTCCCTATTAGTGTTGGTTGTTTGGAACAGCTCATTAGCTGGACAGTGTTGGGCTTTTAGATTTGTTGATTGTAGATGAGTGAATGGTCATTAATTCCTGAAGCCCAACACTGCCCAACAGAAACCACCCATGGCAGCCTACACCATCTCTCATGTCTTAGAAGCTTAATTGGAAAACAGATCCAGGAGACTACCAATAAGCACTTGTCTCTCTCAGTTGTTGGTGTTTATTCCTGTGTTACTTTTGAACTCTTCAGTGTCGGTGGTTTAGTCATAAAGTTGAGAAACTGTTCTTTTTTTTTTTTTTACTGAGCCATGGAAAAACAGTGAATTTCTTCCTTAGAAGCCAGTCAAAGAACTTTTTCTTGTTAGCAGCCAGAAGTCAACTTATAGATTTTCTTCTGCATAAATATTCTTGGATCTTAGAATAAATAGGAAAATATTATCAGTTCAGAGGGATGTAGTGGCTCAGTGGCTAAGACACTGAGCTTGTCGATCAGAAAGGTCGGCAGTTCAGCTGTTTGAATCCCTAGCGCTGTGTAATGGAATGAGCTCCTGTTACTTGTCCCAGCTTCTGCCAACCTAGCAGTTCTAAAGCATGTAAAAATGCAAGTAGAAAAATAGGGATCACTTTGGTGGGAAGGTAACAGTGTTCTGTGTGCCTTCAGCGTTTAGTCATGCCAGCCATGTGACCATGTCTTCAGACAGCACTGGCTCCTCAGGTTTGTAACGGAGGTGAGCACCACCCCTTAGAGCCAGAAACGACTAGCATGGATGTGCAAGGGGAACCGTTATCTTAGTTATGAAACCATTGAATCATAGGGCTGTAACTTTAGGTCTTCTAGTCCAATTCTCTGCCCAAGGCTTATAACATCTCAGGCAAATGCTTGCCCAATCTTTTCTTGACACCTTCCAGCAAAGAGGCACATCTTCAATATAGCTGAACAACTGCTCTTTGCTAGCTACTATTAACTTGGAATATTTCAACAACTTCCTATGAAACTCTGGACCTATTATCATTCAGGATAATTAAAAAGAACGGAGAAACAGAAATAAGGGTCTTAAAAGATATGTCCTCTGATTTTTGCTCAGACTTAGTTGATGAATCTCCTACAGATAGTTCTTGACTTACAATCACAATTGGGATCAGAATTTCAATTGCTAAACAAGGTAGTTGTTATTGCATAAAATTGCACCCAATCTCATGATCTTTTTTATTAGATATTAAGTAGTTGTTAAACAAATCATGTTAAATGCAGAATATTAAGCAAATTTGTCTTCCCTTGTTGCTTGTTGGAAGCCAGCTGGGAAGGTTGCAAATGGTGATCACATGATCCCAGGACACTCTGCAACCATTGTTATTAAATGCTCATTGCCAAGCATCTAAATTGGGACCACATGATGCTGCAATTATGTTATGTGTGAGCACTGGTTGTAAGTTACTTTTTTCAGTGCTTTTGAACTTTGAATGATCGCTGAATAAAGAGTTATAGGTGGATGTGATGACCCAGAGTGTAACACAAATGTAACAAAATCCAAAATGTAAATAAATGTCCTTTAATGCCTCCAACTTGGCCCCACTGTTCAATAATTCTCAGTTGGAGATAAAACTTATTCAAAAATAGTCTTCAAAAGAAAGCAATACAGTCCGAACTTAATGAGCAGATAGAGATGAAATAAAAAACTAAAACAAACTACAATGAAGGAATTTCCACAACGGACCAGGATAAGTAATTACCAATTTCAAGGAGATAACAAGGCACAGTCTGTAGGAAGGATGCTAAACAAGTTAACTTCAGCCCAAAATAACACCTCTTTGCTTCTGGCAACACTGTGTTTTAACCATCTCTCTTATATACTATTCTCCCCAGCTGCAATCAATGAGGGGGATCATGGCCACTTCCTCTCTCATAAGCCAAGTTGTTTCCTTCTCCATTCCTCCCTGTGTGTCCTAGGATGAAGAGGGGATGGGCCTGGTTCTTCCTTTGACTGTCCAGCTGGCTTCTGCCCTTCCCCGGCCTTCTCCATAACCTCTGGAGCCACACCTCCATTCCCTGTTGGCTGTTCCTCCTCTCTCTCAGAGTCTGACTCTAACATGGCAGAGTCAGGGCATGTCAGTGGAAGAGTTATCTGCATAATGTGACACAAAGGTGCTTTTCACCTGAGGCAACTGGGACTTTCTTGTTTTTCCTTTGAAGATGTTTTGCTTCTCATACAATAAATGTCTTCAAAAGAAAAAAATGAGAAAGTCCCTTTGCCTCCTGAAAAAGCACCTTTAGGATAACCATGACCTGGATGACTGAGAATCTCTACAGATTGTATAAAGTGAGCACTCAGATTTTGCAATCAACTGTACAACCCAAATCTCAACAAGTGGCAATACGGGGGCAACTTTTTTCTGGAACTGGAAGCTAAGCAGAGTTAAGTCCGGGTGATACTTTGAGGGAATTCCATAGCTATAAGCTAAATGGAAAAGTTTTTTAAAATCCCAGAAGAAGACAGTGCTCAAGCACTGGCATATTGTTGCCAAGAAATTACAATGAGAATTCTAAGGAGTCAAACTTTAATCTGCTAAATGAAAAAATATAGGGCTAAGGCCAGACGGATGCTTAAAATTCCTTGCCTTAAGCTTGGTTGTGCAGAAATGGATGGTGGACTCCCTAGCTGTTAACAATTTGCAGAAGATCTGTAACTAAAATTTATTTAGTTATTTATCCATTTTGTTCATGATTTGTTTTATTTATATCCTGCCTTTTCATCCATCCATCCAGGATGATTAGGGAGTTAAC
>NW_020769357.1:2902151-2932951 GCF_900518735.1 Pseudonaja textilis
TATAAATGTATGCATATTCAAAGAATTTTATGCATTAACAATAAAAAAGCAAGTGTATTGGAGAAGAATTTTGCAAGATGTTTCTTCTTTCTTTTCATCATTTCAACTGGCACATCGGGAGTCCTTGCAACAAATTGAACACAGAACAAAGTTTGCATATATTTTTTTCTACCAATCCCTGCAGGATTGTCTTAAACTTGCCTCAGTTCATACATGAGAGAGACTGCTTATATCATCTTAGTAGAATTTTCCACTTATTTTGGTACCATCCAATAGTAGTCTTAAGGAAGTCCTTGACTTATGACCACAACTGGGATCAGAATTTCCTTTGTAAATTGGGGTTGTCATTAAGGGACATGGTGGCTCAGTGGCTAAGATGCTGAACTTGTCAATCAGAAGGTCAGCAGTTCAACAGTGCGAATCCCTAGCATAACAGAGTGAGCTCCCATTACTTATCCCAGCTTTGGCCAACCTAGCAGTTCGAAAGCATGTAAAAAATGCAAGTAGAAAAATAGGTACCACTTTGGTGACAAGGGAACAGCACTCTGTGCCTTTGGTGTTTAGTCATGCCAGCCACATGACCACAGAGACGTCTTCGGACAGCGCTGGCTGTTCGGCTTAGAAATGGAGATGAGTACCACCCCCTAGAGTCGGAAACAACTAGCACACATGTGTGGGGGAACTTTCCCCTTTTAAAGTAAGTCATCACATACATTTTTTTTAAACCACAGTCATTAAGTGAATGACTTGATTGTTAAGCAAATCCAGCTTTCCCAACTGACATTTTTTAAAATCAGAAAGTAGCTGGGAAGATTGCAAATTATGATTATTCAATGGTAGAATTTTGCAACCCATTGTGCATATCAGCTGGTTGCCAATTGCCCAAATTGTGAGCATGTGACTGCAGGATGATGGTGCAATGGCCGTGAGAGGACATGTCACAAATCACTTTTTCTGAGGCTGTCGTACTATCATTAAATGATTCATCGTAAGTAGAGGATGTAACCTGTGTGTAAATTTATAAATTATAAATCCAGGATAGTGTAAGTAAGCATCTCTCCATTGCTGGTGCCTGCTTTTTAAAATTGTTTTGTGATTAAAATAGAATTTCCCTCTTATTCTGTTACCATCTGAGGATAGCTATGAGCTATGTAAATTCTATATAGCTTCCTTACTTGTTACCCTAGAAGGAAGCCAGATGGCTGCTGTGATTTGAAAGACAGCAATAGAAGCAGGAGAAGGTTAGAGGAAGAGCCATGAAAAATAGTGGCCACTGACTGCCACCCGCTGCTCAGTGCAGGGATTCAGATTAAAACAATATCAACAGATGGATGTCTAATCTTTCTACACTTTACAAATCTACAATTTTGGAACACTCAGTTGACCAGTTGACTGCACAAGGATTAGGAAGCCCCATATATGGCTAGCATGGTTCTTCCATTTAATATTTTGTCTTGTGCCATTGCTACACCCCGGTACTTTCAGCATGGGGCATTTATTGGGAAAGAGGCTTGTTGCTATCATGTTGGAACCTCTTCCAGGACACGAGACAGCAAGACCGATGGACATCAAGTATAGGCTGTGATTATGCTGTGTTTCCATCATAAAATTGATCACATATGGCTAACAGACCAAGAGTTTCAATATCTACCTGAAGGTTTTCCATTGACTTCTGGATCTTTTATATACCAGATAGCAGAAGATTTTATGTTTGGGCTGTTTTGAGTACCTCCCTCTCTTTGCTTTGTGATGAAGTGAGAGGCAGAGTAACACAAGTACCACCAAGAGGATGATACACTGCCTTCAGGTTTTGCAAAGCATTTTCCACCTATTTTTCTTGCAGTTTTGGATACTGTATAATTAAGTCAGAAATAAAACAGCTCAGCTGGTAAATACAGATGGTGGCAGCAATTGTAGAAGTCGAGCTGATTTGGGGGCTATGCCATGAATTCTTGTAAAAATGCCCATGCTGTAGCTTAAAGCAATAAAAGCAATATATTCTGCAAACTCACAGCAATATAAAACTTAAAAATAGCACCAAAAGAATTTCTAAAGAATCCTGATGATGGGATAGAAAAAAATAGTATATTATAAAGACAAAGAAAACTATTGATATCTTGTTACTTTCCTTTATTTCTTTCTCAGTGAGATTTTCCTAAATCCACACAATTGATACCTCAAAGCTTAGACTCTAAACAGCTGGTCTAAAGGGCAACATCCCTGATCAAATAAAAACACTTGTTCCTGGCAAACTTGTAATACTTTTGGGATCTCAAGTATATTGGAGTTCCACCTAGTGGTAGCTGCAACAAGGTGTTTTAATGCAGCCATATAGAAATAAAAACATAGATCCAAATTGCAAACAAAGATCAATTCTGGACATTTATATAAACATTGTCCTCTCCCAGAATAGGTGCTGCATCATTTAAGCACTAGGAGAAGGGAAAGCCATGAAAAGGAACAGCCCTTCCTTAAAACTACACATTATTTTGTCAGAGAGGTTGGGATAGGGGAAGAGCACTTCCATTTCCATTTGTGTATAAACAAAGTTAGCTTTTCAGCCATAACTTTATAATGGGTTCTTTTCAGTGCTGGGAGAATTAGTATCTCAAAGATCCATTTTCCCTCCTTCCTTTTTCACCCCTGCTGCATTCATGAGTTGTCAAGAGAAGCAGCAGAGATGGTATTTTGGCACAGCGGAGAACTTTGACCTTCTCATTGCAAAAGATGAATCCTCCTGAAAAATCAGTGGCTGGGAACTGAGAGAACAAAGTGCCCCTCCTATATGGTCAGTTGCGACAGGGTAGCCCTTTGCCTCTAAGCTTATCTTGGTATGATGACCTTCATGTCTTGTGAGAGAAGAAACTAGAAAACTCTTTAACAGCTTTGGTCTCCCTTCTCCATATTTCAAAGGTGATGTGGATTAATGCTATCTGTTCATTTGTCTGCTGAACCTTCACTGAATATTGGACACAACTTGCAAATTAACCAAAAGAACCCATATAAGCAAATATTAATTGGCAGCAAAGAAATAATAAATTATAATCTGTAGTCATCCCAATAATAAAAGTATTATGTATACTGAATAGTTGTGATTTTATTCAGTATGCATCAAAGTCTATTGGGATAAAAAAACAATGACTCTTATATGTTTTAGCACACAGTACTACTTGCCGTACAAACCTGCTTCTACCTAGAAAGGTAAAAATTTTTGATAGTCCAAAAGTTTGCTCATTGCTTTCACATTTTTGGTGGTCCGGGTAAGACTTAATATATTTGGGGAAGCTTTCCGATGCAGGATTCCAGATTCAGTCCTTGATGTTTTACTATTACCCCAAATCATAGGATATTTAGCCATAAAATGTCAAGTAAGTGAGTTAGTTTGTTGTGTGGTAAATGAAAAGAGACACAAGTGCATTAAGCAGAGTGGGTCAGAGTTGTTGGATGTAGATAAAAGAGAAGTGTGAAAGGGATGTGGAACAGTTAGAATGAGAGGACAGTAACAAAGATTTTTCGCATCTGTGATTCCTGACAGAATTAAATTGACAGTATGATTTGACTGGAGTAACTCTTGGAAAGACTGATAATTTGACAGAGAATATCTCATCCATTTTAGCAGCTTATTGGTATATCAGAAGGCTGTACTCCCAATTATGTTATATTTAAATTATAGGTACGAATTAATTCATGTCAAGAACTGGAAAAGAAAAAGGAAGATAAAACATGGTCCCTTCTGTGCCTATACGAAAGGCAAAATAGAGGCATATGCTTTTACTTATCTTAAAAATCTGAAATTGATGAGAATCAAATTTAATTTATTATGTTTTGAAGTCATATGCCTTCATATCATTTTCACCACAGTATCTTATAAAGACTGTTACTGTTTTCCTGACCTCTTGATAGTAGTCAGAAATTCCATTGCTTCAAACCTTGTTTGGTACAATTCCACAATAGATTTGCAATTGTGCATTCTACAGGTTGCACCACACTTGCAAATCTACTGTGGAATTGTACCAATTGTATCTATTGTGATTTAAGTAGTTAGCCTTTCGAATCCAAAAATAGATATGCAACAAAATCCTGCTAATTATAAAGAATATACAGAAATGATATATGAGCTTGTAGGTAGCAAGTTGTTACTTATGTCCTAAAAACATGGGGTCATTCAGATGTAGCTAAGTTACAACTCTACACATTCTTCATGGATGGTTACCCTATCTTGTGCTCTTGAGAATTGTAGTTCACAATATTTGAAGGAAATGATTCTGTATCCTTTGCTTTTACACAGATGTTCTCATTAACATGTTGGAAAGATAATGCCCCTTTAAGTAAAGGATCCTATGTATGTTTCTGCAAATCATACATATGTCCACAAGCATATGTCACACATTTTCCAGAGATTTTTTTTTTTAGTTGTGACTGCAGTTCTGTCCAATTTATCTTCAAGTTGACTGAAAACAAACAACCGTTCTTTTTTTTTTTGCTTTCTTCACTCTTTACATTTATCTCACTTATGTAGTTTTTTCAAAGAGATGGGTGGAGAACATCAATGACATAGGGTTGTCCATGAGCTATACAGAGATTGCAAGGAAGAGACTAGAAATATAAAGATGTCCCAGACTTGGGCCTAGAAATAAGCCATCCTGACCAGCATTTGCTGCATCAAGTTTGCCAGACGCTCAAGGTAAACATTGGGAGAAAGATTCTTGGCTTTCTAGAACAGTGACTTTTCTGAAGAATAACACTTATTACCTGCAGCTCTTTACAAGGCAGCCTTTTTTATGGATGGGTAGATATAAAGAAATGTAGTGCACTTTGTTCTGATTGAATAAAAACTATAATGCTGACTAGTTCTAGAGAAGATTGCTCCAAGAAGAACAAAAGCAGACACCAGTTAATGGCATTAACAATGCATCTTCCCAGGCATTTGCTCCTACTAAATTTGGGAGCTGATAGGGACAACGCTTGACTATGTTGCCTTTGGTATTTCAACGAGGCTTTGGGTTGATTTAAAATGTACATTTCTACAACCCATTGTTCTTATATAATGGATAGACATGAACTGCATTTGAATAGAGATATATACAGTGTTTCTCATATAATAAGGCCGGGTCTTATTTTTTTTTGAGCCCCGAAAAAATGGCTACGCTGTCTTTTCGGGGGTGACTTAATTCCCCCACTTGCATCTTCGGGCGGGTGGCGATGGCTTGGATGTTGACCTCGGCATTGGTGGGGCACTTCGTATCGGGGTCAATGCAGGCAGCACCATATCCGGATGTGCAACAAAAGCACTTCCTAATGGCAAGCCCCCCCACCATTCCTCCATTTCACATGTTTTAATATAGGCCTTAATTTGGGGGGAGGGGCTTAATTTCATTTAATGCCTATAAAACATGCTGGACTTCCTATTGGGGGAGGCCGTATTGTTGGAGAAACAGGGTAGATACTGTAATATGTTGTAATGATGAGGCAGTTGAGTTGTTTGATCATGAACAACTGAATCATGATGAACTTTATTGGAGTCTAGTCTTGCATTTATATACATTTTTAGTTATCCTCCATCATTGGTTAACTTTGTTTACTGCTTAACTTTCGTTACTGTTTAGTACAGTAATCCATACAATTAATTATATCTAGTTAAAGTCTAACATATGTTTACTTCCCCTCTCTAATCCTCCTTTATCCATAGATTAGTGACTTTGTTTGCCTGAGTTGTATTTGCTTGGAAACATTCTTTATCTGAGGTTTTCCATCCGAGATTTTGAACATTCCTGCAATTACAACTCTACATATCCTCGTTTTTTATTTTAAATGAAGGATTCAAAGATTTATGAATGTATCGCAAGGGTTAAGAGAGGGGGAAGCGGGATGAAACAATGCAAATAAATTTGGAATACATTGAATAAAACAACAGGTTGCAATAAGTACAAAAATAATAATTATAGCATAAAAGAAAAACTGACTGAGCCAAGACCAATCAGGGAGCCAATTGGTTAGCCACTCAAAAGGTGAGTAATGAGCATGGATATTATTTTGAATGTATGATTGTAAATTGGCAAGCTCATCCTCATTCAAAGAATGAAAATGTACAGCACATCCATGGCATCCAACTAATGTACAGAACCCTCCCTGACGGGCTAAAAGATAGTCTATGGCAAAATGCTGCTGTAAGACATCTTGATTTAAGTCTTCTATTTCATGCTGCAAATCACGAATAATAGCAGCGGTAGCATTGATGTATTTTTTAAGTCAGCAGGTGAGACCAAGAATAGATCGTCTGTTTTCTTGAGCAATTATGCCAGGATAAGAGCCTAGAGTAAGGACTCCTGTAACAGCCTCTTCCAATGCACGGCCAAATGTAGAACCAGAAGACAATTGTGTGTCAATAATGACTTCATCGTTACATGTAGGCCCCAGAGTGGAACGCCACTGTCGAGTTAATGGGAGCATACCTATTTGAACAGGTAGAGTAAAACAACTTATAGTTGCGCATTGATAATTCTGAGGATGAAAATTAGTGGCATATTTATCAAAAAAGAACTACATATAAGGATCCTTAAGCTGCCAATCAGCGCATATTGATCCAGAGGCATTAAAAATAGGAAAATTGTCAGGATACATATCAGGAGCTATATTAATTCCATGCAAAGAAGAATTAAAGGTACCTGACAACCAATAGTAGTCAGAACAATAACTATAATTCCCTAGCTTTTTTAATATGTGCTGAGCAGCATCATAATCAGACCAATTATGAAGCCAAATGTGTTTAGCGTGACAACAGAAACACAGACCCCTTGTAAATTGACTAACTTTCAAGTAACGCCAATGGACAGAATTCAACTGCATAGGGGGTGTAGAAAATAGCCAGGAGTGTGGAATAGATTGTAGCTGTGAGACAATAAATGTAGAAGACATGATCAAGTTAGGGGTAAAAGAAATTTGACCAAATGCCATTGGGGGCTCATAGTATAAAGTAATATTTGTGCCATGAGTCATAAACATGTATCGGGCATGATGAACCCACAAATTAGGGTTAAGACGAACCACAGAAGTGTCATTTTGAGCAGAAACACCATTAACCATAAACAAGAAAATACAAAGTAAAATGGCAACAGAGTTAGCAGTAATAATAGCAAAAACAGCAGCAACAAGATTTTCAGGAGTCTGAGGTAATGAGGCCTGTTGCAGTTGTTGTTGAGCTTGATATGTAGTAGATTTAACCTGGCCACAGCTTGATATGTAGTAGATTTAACCTGGGTTGCAGGTGTGTTGACCTTGGAATGCGGACTTCCGTGCTCAGATGAAGATTGAAATCTGGAATTGGGTTGTGAAGGCCCTGATGCCATGCCATGATACGGACAAACACAGCGCGCTGGAACCCACACTGCTTATCGAGTAGAAGGATCTTCCACGGTGGTGTAACCCCAACCCCAACTGATCAGCGGGGTAGGGCTTTTCCAGGTTGGATCTGGAGCTTGGTGATACTTTACCAAAGGCCTTGCTAAAGATTCAATAGTTCGAAAATGCAAATTAACAGGTGAGTCTGCAAGAGAATCTAAAAAGGTTAAATAATTCCAAGTATATAATGCTACAGCAATGAGATTTTGAATCTTTCACAGATGGTAAGGACCAGACTCAGTTTGTATTTGTTTCTGAAGCAATGCCTTAAAAGTACGATGAGCTCACTCAACTATAGCTTGACCCTGAGAGTTGTAAGGAATTCCGTGCGCTACAATAGTGTTCCATTTCTGACAAAAGGTTTGAAGTTCCTTACTAATATAAGTGGGGCAATTGTCAGTTTTAAACTGAGAAGGCCGACCCATTACAACAAAAGAGGATAGGCAATGAGAAATAACATCTGAAGTATGTTCATGTTTTGAAGCAGTAACCCAAAGGAAGTGTGAATGAGTGTCAATAGACGTATGAAGATAACAGTATGGCTTAAAGGTTGAAAATTGAGTTACATCCATTTGCCAAATTTGATTAGCTTGGGTTCCTCGTGGGTTGACTGCTACTGGAAAGGGAACTGCCAGTTGCTGACAAGCTGGACAAGCACGGACAGTATCCCGGGCTTGAGATGATGAAATTTTAAATTGCTTTACAAGCGATTTGGCATTTTGATGAAAATAAGAATGACTAGCAACAGGATCAGCAAACAAAGATGCAACATCCTTTAAGGATTCATCTGCCTTCAGATTTCCTTCAGTCAAGGCATTAGTAAAGGGAGTATGACTTTGAATGTGTTCTACATACAAAGAATAAAAGTGAGTTTCCAAACTATTCTTTAAAGATAAAAACAAGGATAACAAATTCTTATACAAAGAGAGAGCACAATAAGAAAAGGGAAGAGATTGCATAGCTAAATACACATGTTGAGTATCAACGATCAAGTTAATAGGTTGGTCATTGAACAATCGTAAAGCCAAAATCACAGCAGCCAGTTCAGCACGTTGAGCTGAAGTCTGTGTGGCAGTAAATTTAGAATACCATTGTTGTTGAATCTGCCAGACAACCACACCCCTTGTAGGTGATCCATCAGTAAAGACTGTAAGAGTTTTAGAAATAGGATTTCACAGAAAAATGGAAGAAAAGGATGGATTTAAAGTAGTAGTAACCACTATTCTAGGATCCTTGGGTAAAGAATACAACAAGTTTCCCACATATTGAGAAAAGGCTATCTGATATGATTCTGAAATCATATAACAAAAATAGGAGTATTTCAAAGACTAGTAGAAGGTTCTATATGAACCTTCAACAGCCAATTGTTCTTGAACCAATTGTTATAAAGCAGCGAGTTTTTCCCTTGATAATGGCCATTGTTCCACCCAAACTGGCGTAGAACAGAGCCATTTAAGAGGAAGAGCCATCATCAAGAATCAAATGGGCATTAAGAAGAGAAAGGATATCACAACCCCAAATATTAGTATGAATATCTAGAATGTATGGTTGTAGGAAAAAGGACTTACCAGCAGATGTTGTAACATTAATTTCTTGAACACTCTGCCAAGCAGCTGTAGAACCTCCTATTCCCCACAATGGAGAAACTGTTGTTTTTGGCCACTGTACTGGCCACTGTAAAGAGGAGATGACAGTAACATTGGCTCCAGTATCCAATAACCCTTGAAATGGTTGTTTATTAAGGAAGAGCGTTAACAAAGGATGAGAGGAGTTCAGCTGATGAAGTAAGCCTAAAGATAAAGAAGTTGATCCAAATCCTGCAACCTCACGATTACCTATACCAGGAGATGGAATTTCATGTGGAAGAAGAAGCAATTGAGAAACAGAAGAATTACAAGGAAGAACTTGAGGAAGATTCACCCAAATCTGAATCATGAGGATACCAGGGTAATCTGAATCTATTACCCCAGGCACAACAAAATAGCCCTTTTTGTGTGCAGAAGAACGAGGCAAAATTATGCCAACTAATCCCAAAGGAAGAGGACCTTTAAATTGAGATGGAACTATTTTAACTTCCATGGGAAATTTAAACTCAATTTCCTCTTGAGTGATTAAATCGATCCCAGCGCTACCGGCTGTGGCTGGGGAGGAGTGAGAGAGACTGCTGGAGGAGTCAGAGTCAAAGGCACGCTTTGGATTCTGGGTGGGTGCCACACCCATTGGCAAGTTTCCCGACCGAAACCGACATTGATTGGCCCAATGAAATCCCTTTTTACAAATAGGGCACTTCTTAGAAGGACGATTCTGAGGCATAGAAGGTGTAGAATGACAGTCCTTCTGAAAGTGGCCAGGCTTCTTACACTTAAAACAGTTATCAATTGGTCACTGTCCTTTCTGAATAGCAGCTGCTAACATATGCATTTTATAAGCTTGTGATATCCTGGCAGACTCGCAGCATATCTGCCAGAGTGTAATGAGCAGTAGCCTTTAACGGCTGTAAAGCTCTTTTACAATCTGCATTAACATTTTCAATAGCTAGCTGATGAAGAAGTTCACCAGCAGCTTCCTGATGATCAAACTGCTGTCTAATTGCTTTGGACAGATGCTCAACAAAGTCAGCATAAGGCTCATTGGCATTCTGTCGAATGTTTGAAAAATTTGCTCTAGGTTCTCCAGCTTGGGGTATCTTAAGAAAAGCACGAAAGACACATTCAGAAACAATAGTTAATGTAGCTGGAGGAAGGACAACTTGAGTAGGAATTGTGTCAAACGGTCCAGAACCAAATAGCTGCTCAACTGTATATGCTCCTCCTCCTCCTAAAGCAGCAGCTTGAGCATGTCTCATATATTTACTCTCCCAAACCACATATTGCATGGATGTTAAAATCATGCGAAATATTTGCTTCCAATCTTCAGGGATCATTGTATAACCATTTTTTTATTCCTTCTACAAGTCCTCTTGTAAAATTACCACTAATCCCATAGTCTGTAACTGCTTTTTTAAACTCTCTTAAGATCTGATAAGGCAGATCCTCCCATTCTGCTACTTGCAGTCCAAGCTGTGGCCCCTGACCAGGACAATATTGTACTGGACAAACAGACAATAATTCTGCAAGTTCTGTTCCTAAGACAGAGACATCCCTTTTACAAGTCTCTACCATTTTCTGAAAAGAAGACTGAACAATAGAGTCAGGAGGCTTTTGTCCTGTATCTGCAGGAGCTGAGGGAATTGAAGACATATATTCAGGTGAAGAAGGGGGACAAATGACAGCATTAGTATAATGTGAAGGTGGAGGTGTTAAAAGAGAAAGTTCATTGTGACCAAATTTTTCAATTGCATGCCTACGTAAATGCCACACATGCAAAACTTCTATTTTTGCTCAAGGTTCAGTATGCAATGTTTTCCCTATATGTTCCCAATCAGTTAATTTTAAAGACCCCTTTTTCTGGGTACCATAGGCACTGAGCTGCAATCTCCTGGACCAGCCTTAAGAGATTTCTCTGTGGTACCTCAGTATTATTTTTCTTCAACAAATAGCCTAATTCATCTACATGCTTCCTTTGTTCCTCAGAAAGCGAAGACCCCATACTTACAGAAACCAAAAGGTTGAAGAAACCACAAAGGGTTGAAGGTGCACCAAATCCTTGTCGGACAAAGTAAGAAGATCCCTGTTCATACGCCACTTGTTGTAATGATGAGGCAGTCGAGTTGTTTGATCATGAACCATAATGAACTTTATTGGAGTCTAGTCTTGCATTTATATACATTTTTAGTTATCCTCCATCATTGGTTAACTTTGTTTACTGCTTAACTTTCGTTACTGTTTAGTACAGTAATCCATACAATTAATTATCTCTAGTTAAAGTCTAACATATGTTTACTTCCCCTCTCTAATCCTCCTTTATCCATAGATTAGTGACTTTGTTTGCCTGAGTTGTATTTGCTTGGAAACATTCTTTATCTGAGGTTTGCCATCCGAGATTGGAACATTCCTGCAATTACAACTCTACAGTAATATCTGTTATAGAAGTTCATTGAAGAAAAATTCAGGGGGACTATATTATGAAAGTTTGAAACCAGTTGAGTGTATATACATTGCCTAGTAATCTTAGGAGGGTTAAAGCTGATTTCATCTAGGAGTGGAAGTGAAATAAAGAGAGGCTGGTTAGTACTTGTATGAGTAACTTATAGAAAAGTCTATGAGATAGTCTGGGCAATTGAAAAGCATCTCACAAGTCAATGCCAAATCATTTCTTTAGCCAAGAAAACTACATTTATTTCCATCTAATCATCAAATGTTAAGCTCTGCTTTAAAGAGACATTTTGTTGTTATTAAACTAGACTGTAGGAAATTCTACTAAATTCTACTAAATTTATATATTATACAAAATACTTTATATAAATGACCTTTGCGATCACATTTGTCCTACACATTGGTAAAAAAAAAAAATCAGTACACCTATCAACCTTCAAGATTTTCCCCTTTTGCTTTGCATCTTTCGGCTGTCATAAGTACTGGAAGGAGGATGGGGGATAGTTGGGAAGTGAGCTGGAGGTGTTACAAACTGAATTGTATAAACTGGGGGGGGGGGATATTTTCTTGCTTAGGTTTCTATTCCTTGCTTTCTCTTCTATGCTATGTGCAGCTGCAAACCTTTATCAAAATATGCCAAGGTCAACGGACAGAAGCCTCATCACCAACGGACAGAAGCCTCATCACCACATGATGATATTCACAACTTTTAATTGGAAGAACTATTTGAACTATTGGGGATGGGAACATTGCCATACTTTGTATATGTGATATACGCGCTCATTTTCTCAGATTCAGAATTCTTTTGTTGCTACCACTTGACTTCCAGTAAAAGATATCTTTTCTCTAATTAAAAGAGTCTAAGTATTTCTTTCTTGGATTTTGAATGGAGCACCAGCTGACATTACCAAACAAACTAGGTGGATATGACTTTGTTGATGATCCTCACTCTGTCAAAGACATTGGAGTACTCATATCTAATGATGTAAGTGCCAGAGCTCACTGTAACAGCATTGCCAAAAAGGCATTAGGAGTTGTAAATCTAATCTTACGAAGCTTCTCCTCTGGAAATATTGAATTGCTAACTACAGCATACAAAACTTTTGCCAGACCAATACTCGAATACACTCACCAGTTTGGAATCCACACTGCATATCGGACATTAATACAATCAAGCGAGTCCAGGAGTATTTCACAAGAAGAATACTACACTCCTCTGCTCGCAACAGAATACCCTATATCACCAGGCTTGAGATTTTGGGCTTGGACAACTTTGAACTACGCTGCCTATGGTTAGACTTAAGCGTAGCACACAAAATTATCTGCTACAATGTCCTATCAATCAATGACTACTTCAGCTTCAACCACAACAATACAAGAGCACATAACAGATACAAACTCAATGTAAACCACTTCAAACTCAATTGCAGAAAGTACAACTTCAGCAACAGGGTGGTCAGTGCCTAGAATGCACTACCTGACTCTGTTGTACGTCCTGTAACCCCCACTCCTTTAACCTCAAACTATCCACTATTGACCTCACCCCATTCCTAAGAGGTCTGTAAGGTGCGTGCATAAGTGCACCATCGTGCCTACCATCCCTGTCTTATTGTCCCCATTTATTCGTTCCTATTTCCTGTATTCTTACTCATGTTTATACTTATACCTATTATCTTGTAAGCAATTGACAAATAAAATAAATAAAAAAATTAAAAATAAATAAATAAATTATAATGAGAATCAGAGGTGTGATTGAAAATCTTTAAAACTTGGTTGAAATTTCATGATGTTTTACATATACGTGTGTGTGTGTGAGAGACACTGAGAATAACTTTTGTTCCTCTGTTAATAGATCTATAAAGACATGGCTTGAATTCTTATTCACGCTTATCTAGTAGAACATTTTACCGAAACTTCCCTGAAGTTGATTTCTGAGGAATAGTGCCTGTGCCGTTTTCTGTCTGCCTTCTTTTGGATTCAGGTATTCGTTCATCAAAGAAGATGGTTTACTGTGATTACCCTGACTTTATGCCTGGCTGTATTTCTCAGTCATCTTGAGAATGCATATTACCTGGCAAAGATACCTCAGTGGATGAAATGACAAAGTTTTACTCTGAATTCCAACAATATCTCAACTTCATCCATCAACCTCAACCAATCAATTCTTTTCTTGATTAGCCTTTCCTCGTTGTTTCCTGTATAGGCATTAATTACAGAACATGATTACACAAAAGCTTCTAATGTGTCCCTTGTAACATTGAAAAAATCTAAAATCTTCTTCCCTGGCTCATCTTTTTCTTTTCTCTGTTTTTTCCTGCTGTTGCTAAAACAAATTTCATGAAAAAAAAAATCTTGCAGACATTTATAGTTTGATAGATTTCAAGTTGAAGTTATATAAGTATATTGCAAAAATTATCTTGATAAATAGATTTCCACATAGGTTTTCTTTTAATATAAGATTTCTTTTGTACAATATTTTAGCAAACATGTAGGTTAATGTACATATTGTAAATATGTTTGCATTTTTTACAAGTATGCATCTTTTTTCAAACAGCATTCTATAAATCAGGTAGTCCATGAAGTCACAGAAACTGTGCTTTAACTCATATGAGAGTTTATTTATGGAATATCAATAAATGTGGGTTTTTTTGCCCCAACTGAAACTGTTTTGTCCCTTTCACCACCTTCAACTTTATCCAGGCTTTATTCCCTCTTTGAAAGAAACTTTGACGTGCCAACTTCAGATATATAGGTAGAATAAAGGAATAGAAATACAAATATTTCTGCTACTGTTTTTAAATGATGAATATATATGTGTGTATGTGTGTGTGTGTGTGTGTATTTGTATGTATATGTATATGTATATGCCCTCTGTGATTTATTTTGGAGATAGGTGTTAGAAATAAATGTCATGTCTCTGCTAGGTTTTTCAAGTTGGTTTTCCTTTTTTCTATACAGGAAGTCCTTCACTTATAACCATTCATTTAGGGGCTGTTCAAAGTTACAATGGCACCAAAAAAAGTGCCATGATTGGTTTTCATACTTACAAGCATTGCAGAAGCCTCATGGCCACTTAATCAAACTTTGGGTGCTTGGCAACTGGTACTTATTTATGACAGGTGCAATGTCTTGGGGTCATGTGATCACCATTTGCAATCTTCCCAGCCAGCTTCCAAAGAGCAAAATCAGTAGTGGAAGCTGGGATTGCTTAACAATTGATTCACTTATGCTGAAGTGAATAATTTAATATCTGTGGCAAAAAAAGGTCATAAAACGAGATGAAACTCACTTAACACCAGTCTGGCTCAGAAACAGAAATTTTAGACTCTATTGTGGTCATACGTTGAGGACTACCTGTTCAGCAGCCAACTTTTTTGCCTCTCTTTCATCAAATAATGGGGAAACAATTGTCTGTTAGCATCTACACCAGGAATTTACACCCCCAGTAATGGGCATGGGGGTCTAAAAATGATATGTAACCCTAAGCGTGGTTGGTGGGTGGAGAGTGCTCCTTCCACCTCTTTAACTTTCCAACATCTTCATTTTAACCTTGTTCTTAATTCTGTTTTATCTCTGTCTTTTAACTATGTTTTAATATTTCTTATATTTTTATTAGATGAGATGGTAAGTGTAGAGATCATAGATGGATAGATGGATGGATAGCTAGCTAGCTAGCTAGCTAGCTAGCTAGCTAGATAGATAGATAGATAGATAGATAGATAGATAGATAGATAGATAGATAGATATGGATGGATGGATGGATGGAGGGATGGATGGATAGATAGAGGACAGACAGACAGACAGACAGAGTAAATGGCAACCAGATGTGTCCCTATTTTTTCCCTGCATGGCCAATCTTTAATGTAACTTCTTTCTCCTACATGCTACAATCTAGAAGGGTGGAAGTTAAATAAAAAGCTGATCATATCCAGGCAGGGGATAACATGGACAAGCTAAGCAGCCTGTCCTGTTCTTTTGAGGAAAGGCCTCAGGGAAAGGCTTAGATTTCTCCTGTTCAGCCCCAATATAACTTTTCAAAACTTTCTTGGAATCAAGATTTTCCAACATAAAGGGCAAAAAAAACCAACAACCCCACAACCACTCTACATCAAGTAAAAAAATCTCTTCTGTCCAAAGGTGGATACTTACTTTCAACCATGAAAGACATTTGAAAAGCCTAAATTTCTTGACCTTAAAGGTGATTCATACTTGACTTTGTAATTTTATGGGTGACAACTTGCAGTCAGTTTCATTATATAGAATGAATCCTATTTTGGGACGGAAACCAATGTATTCTATCATTCCACTCTACGTTCAGAAAGAAAAAAAATTAATTCTTTCTTAAAATTCCCTTAGGTGTTTATTTGCTATACTGCACTATTTACTCATTCATTCTGAATTCTTACAAAGGCAAAATTCGTTTCTGGATTTGTATTCTGCACACTAACCAGCTAATTGGTTAAGAGCCAGACTGATGACCTCTGCTCTAATCATATCATAACTTGCCTGTCTAGACACTGTCACCAATAGTTGTCGTGGTAGGCATAAGGAACTACAAATGCCTGTTTGCTAGACGCCAAATTGTATGAGAGGAAGTTGAAAAAAATTGAAGCTGAATGAAAGCTACATTTCCTTATAAAGTTATATGAAGCATTGAGGAATCACCAAGAAAATGGCTTAATGCAATAATTATAACTGACCTGATCAGGAATAAAAATCACTCCTATTTGATATTCAATGCATTTTATGACAAAAATTGTCTTGGTATTCATCATTTGTTTGGTATTCAACTCATAAGGTAGAACTAATCAGTATGGGCTGACTTGTGACTTCCTTAAGGGAAAAATTTGTTTGGGCTACTCATTGTTTTTGATATATATTCTGTTTCCCAGAACCAATTAACAATGAGTACCAAGGTACCATTGTACTACAGAGACAGTATCACTTATTCCCATTTGACATTAACTTCTTTTAATTCTAAATATTAGAAGCAGTTTTGGAAAACAGAGAATAGAAGTACATAGGTTCAATTTAAGTTCTCCCTCTTTTTTTTCCTATTTTACATTAATTAAGGAAACAATTCTTTTTTCCATGGGGAATTAAAGGTCACAATAGAACAGTCAAAACAGAAAATGGGCCATAATTTTTACTGTTTGCATTCCTGAAATGTGAAGCATTTTTGTTGTTTTTAAAATAGGTTAAATATTTGTGACTTATAGCTAACAATTGGTAGTGCAGCATCCCATGGTCACATGATTTTCATTTGCAACTTCTCTCTGGCTTCCCCATCCCTATTGCTTTTGTTGCAGGTCAGGAGTGAAGATTGCAAATGCTGATCACGTGATTGCAGAACTCTATAATGTCGTTATCATGAGGAAACTGCTGAGTATCCAAATTGCAATCAAATGGGAACGCTGTGGGAGTCACAACTATGAGGACTCATCCTAAGTAATCCTGGTTTATTTCTACCCTAGAGAGAGAATGTTAAGTGAGACTACCTGTAGAGAAGTTTAAAATTAGATTAGATATGTTAAAGGGCATTGAATCTGAACATATTCAAGGTATTCCCAGTGAGCAGAAATTATTTGAAAACTCTTCACCCAAATCTGTATTAGCACCTTGAGGGACTTTGGATGGTATGTGTGTATCTAGCATTCTGGCTTAATTCGCTCCTTAAGGGCTGAAACTGAATGGCACTTCTTCCCTGGGTCAGTTCTTAATAGGCGAGAACAATTTGCTAGATTGACTGGAATACATTCCTCTTGTATAACTACTAAAAATGGGAACCAGTACTTCTCTGTCCCTACTGCATCTGCAAATAAGTGCCTGGCAACCTTGCTTAAAGTGATTCAGTGATTCCTGGGTGAGGGTGGGGCAGAATATCACCTGCACAGAGCTGTGCAGAAGAATATGCTAGATATTAGACCAAACCACTCAAATCTCCTCTTAGCTGAACTCAAGTCTTGTTTCAGGTCTTACGGAAGTACATGACACTCAATTTTGCCATGTTATCTGGGAAGTTTTATCCTGTTGGGCCTAATGAAGTAGACAGTGTCCTCACAACTGTGAATTCAGTTACCCACCTATTAGATCTGTGTCCCTCCTTGATGATGAAGTCTTTCCAGGAAGTGATGTGTGGCTGGCTTCCAAAATTTATGAACTCCTTCTTGAGAGAGAGAATTATCCCCCTGCCTCTTAAGGAACCCGTGTTCACCGCCTTCTCAAAAAATGATCACTACACTGAATTACAATATACTGGATAATTTTGTCCATGGCCAAGCTTCCATTTAGGAAAGGTTATTGAGAAGATGGTCACTCAGTAGCATTAGAAAACTTGATGAAATGAATTATTTGGACCCCTTTCTGTCCAATTTCAGACCTGGACTGGGACTGAAATAGCATTGGTTACACTTGTGGGTGATATCTGGTATGTACAAGTTGGGGATATTGCATCCATTCTGGATCTTTTTAACCTCTCAATTACTTTTGATGCCATCAACCATAGTATTTTTTTGAACTGGCAGAGAGAAATTGGGAGTGGGGTGGGCCGCATTGTATTATGCTTACTTTCCTCATTCTTCCAAAGATGGTATTGTTAAGAATTTGGAGGTTCTGCCCTCAACCCCTGCTCTGTGAGTTCTCTCTGTTCCTGTCTAATCTATATGAAGCCATTGGATGATAATCCATTATTATGGGGGTGAGGTGTCATCGGTATGGTTTATAGCTGTGCTCCTGACAAATTAAGCAATATTGTTGATATTCAGTCTTCATTTCTGGAGGTTGTGAGGGTTTAAATGGAAGAAAAAGGCTTCAATTCAGTCTTGGCAAAATTGAGTGACTTTTGGTTTTGGGGTCTTCTGGTTGTAGGGATTTAATATCTCTTATTCTGAATGAAGTGGCATTGCCCCAAACAGACATTGTGAGCAACCTGGGAGTCTACCTGGATTTTGCAGTGCTTCCACTTTCTTGGAAATGGAATCCAGGAAGCATTGCTCTCTGTCACACATGCTCTAGATATCTCCCAAATTGACTACTGTAATGCACTGTACATGGGTCTGAGCTCAAAGAGCATTCAGAAACTGTAGCTGGTACAAATTGTGGCTGTATGTGTAGTTATGTGCACTCCTTGAACAACGCACCCTACACCTTTGTTCTATGAGCCATGATGACTGTCAGTGTACTTTCAGGTGTCATTGATGGCATTGGTAATGCACCTGGTAATTCATGGCATGGGACTGGGATGTTTGGGACATCACCTTTCCTTGGTTACATGTATCGCTTCCCATCAGATCCAGCAGAAGAGGCATTTTATTGGTCCCATTCACTAAGAAATATCATCTGATGGGATCCAGAAAGAGAATATTTTCTGCCATGAGGCCCATTCTTTGGAACATTATTTCCCTACTTTTTGGCTTTTATAAAACTTTTTGGCTTTGTTATCTTGCCTAGGTACCTAATAGTGGTATGCTGGAACTTGCCAGATGGCTATATTATTTGTAAAGTAGATTGTACTCTCACAGAATACATTTTTAATGTTTTAATAAGTATAGTTTTAAAAGTTTTAATTTTATGTTTTAATTATAGGTCCCCCCATGGTTTTTGTTCTATGGTTGTGTTTATATATTTATTTCAGTATTTGCTCCTCTGTATGCATGTGTTTTAACATTGTAAGCTACCCAGAGTCAATATATGAGACAGATGGCTATATTAATTGGGTAGGTGGATAGATGGAGGGAGAAGGAGAGGGAGACAGACAGACAGATAGATATTCTAGTATATATATTGTACTCTACAGATAGATAGATATTGTAGTAAACAGATAGATAGATATAGTAGTCTACTATAGTTTACAGTTACATTTTCCAGATGAAATTAAAAATCCAGTTTCAAATCTATCAATGATATAATAGACTTCATAGATGTGGCCTTTAGGAGGAGTGTAGATTTTCCTGTCTGCATCATTTAGTACAGGGATGTCAAACTCAAGGCCTGCAGGTCAGTGGTGGGATTCAATTTTTTTTTCTACCGGTTCTGTGGGCATGACAGGAAAGGATACTGCAAAATCCCCATTCCCTCTCCACTCCTGGGGGAAGGATACTGCAAAGTCCCATTCCCTTCCCCACCCCAATAACCTGCTTTCCAGCTCCATTCTCCTGTGCAGGGCAACAAAAGAAGACCCAGCCAATCAGATGGGACCCAGGAGGCAGATGGGAGAGGGACCAGTCAAAGGTGGTATTTATCAGTTCTCTGAACTACTCAAAATTTCCACTACTAGCTCTCCAGAACTGGTCAAACCTGCTGAATACCACCTCTGCTGCAGGCCCGATCCGGTCTGCGGGTTGCTTAGATCTGGAGGGCTGCCCTGGAAACAGTGAAAGACTGTCCCACTGTGCTTCTGCCAGCAAAATGGAACTTGGGTGGGCCATAGGCGGCCCTCCCAACCTCTGTTTTTCCTGGCAGAGAGTTGCAGGAAGCCGAAAATAGAGCTCGGGAGCCTATTTTCACTGGCAGAGTGTTCAGGCCACCACAGGCACTCCTGACACGAGTGATGACAAAGCTGGCCACCCCCTCTGGCCATGACCCCACCAGCCCTGGCGAAACACAATCCTGATGTGGCCCTGAATGAAATCGAATTTGACACCCCTGAAGTTCCTTCATGTTTTTTCTTTCTTTCAGGAACTGATTCTCAGTGGACAGCTGTAGGGAGCCAATATATGGCTGAATTTAGTGCTTCCTTTCTTCCTCAAGCCACCATTGTTGCTATCTTGGAAGACCATCTTTTATACATCCTTCTCTTCTCCTCCTGTTGAACCCGATCCTTTCAATAAAGGGAGTGAGATTCTATTACAATATATTTCAACTTATTTTTCATGCACTTTTTTATTTCTTCTTTTTTATTTATTTTATAAATCAACAGACAACATTTAATTTGTTATGTCAATTGTGAAGCTGTCCAATTGCATTAAATATAAATATTATACCCCAAACCTATCTAAAGTAATTAACAGTGGCAGGATGTATAGATATACTCATCTGAAGTAGCAATAATTTAGAAATAAATTATATTGCAATTCATACCAGAAAAACATTTGAAGAAACAAGGGGAAGTTAACTAGAACAAAATATTTATTGCGTATTTGCTTTTATTTTTTGATTCTAAACTGAAAGAAAAATACAAATAAGGAGTGAGAACTAAGTGAGGCTCAAGTATCAATTGCCAGTGTGACAGCAGTATATTTCAGGCTCAAATGCATCCAAATACAAGTGAAATCCTCCATTTCTTCCTATACTCATTAATATTGCCATGAGTTAACAAGGCAAAGACTATTTCTTCTTTTTAGTCAGGATATACAACCAAGTGAAGTTTTTTTTAATTTTTTGTTTGCAATATTTTAATACAAGATTATAGAAGCATATAAAATATAGGTATATGGCAGAAAGAAATGAAAACGAAGTCTTTGCCTCACAATTCCAGTTATAATTTGCTGCCTTGAGTAATTCATAAAAATAATAAAAGTGAATTTAAAAATAAATAATAAATAAATACTATTTTAAAAACAGGTTCTTTGAGGTCTTATAGACAAGGGTTGGCCACACTAATGAGCATAGAGTACAGGCAGGATTCTATTGTTCGTTCCACATATGATTTATTTAGTAAGAAGTCCCTACCTAAAGAAATCGAAGGGATGTTGCATTGCAAAAGTCAATGCTGTTGACTGCTTTTTATTTGAAAAACAAAACAAAACTCAGCAGTAACAGCACTTTTTGCTTAAAATCCTGGAAAACAATAAATGGGAGAATATCAGTTTGAATGTTTTCCAAAAAAAAAAGTGGTATTGTAATTTGTTTGAGAGTTCCATGCTCCAGCTGTTCAATTCTAATAAATGCCCAGGAGATGGAACTAGCTGATTACTATTTCAGTCTTCACTGCAATACTGAACCAACTGTATTGGTCCATCAATTGGCAGCAAGGAGGTACAGTGAACATCTATTAATTTCACCACACATAGACCAGTTCAAGCCCAGCTTCCACTGGGAAAATGTAGATATTTTAGATCAAGTAAGGTCTAGAAATGCAAGAAGATTCTTAGATGTTCGACACTCTGATAAAGTATGTATAAAAATGAACTCCATTTATGAATTATTCAAAAACCAGAAGTCAAAGAAGGGGCAAATAGATCTGAACACATCCTTATCACTCACTCAGTCAAGCAAGCAACAGCACCTATATCTATACTACACAATAATATGCCATCCAAAGAAGAAACAATACCCCCAATCAACACAAATCCATATAAGGCTGGTAGAACAAGTTACTAACTCCATTTCCAAACATAGAATATTATTTTTTTAAATATTAAATATTAAATATTTTTTTAAAAAATAATACTTTATAGAATTTAATTTAATTTAGTTTATGAAATGTTTGCAAGAAAAAAAAAAACCCCTTCTGAGCACCCAGGATTCCTTGTTTCAACCCTGAGCTACAAATATTCTCCTTTAATTTATAGGCTGCCTAACTACCAAATGATTTTGAGTGACCAACAGCTAAAAAAAAACAATTATGTAACCAAATTATAAAACTGCCCAATTATTTTAAAATATATACACAATAAATCAACCAATCTAAAACAATTAACAGTGCGTGCACACACGTGTCCAACAGAAGCAACAATAGCAACAACAGTTTAAAAATAAAGATAGGAACTCCATGGACCTTCGCTTTCACTCAGTTTTCTTGGCATCAATACAGAAGTACATTGCCCTCTGTGCAGCTTTTTTCGACTTCCTGCTCTTCTGCTGAGTCTCCTGTCTCCGCTTGGCTTTTGAGATGAGATAATATAAAGATAATACAAATATAGCAGGTGTGTAAGAGTAAAACATTATTTAATAATTCAAAAATCATTTCCTTAAATGCCAGGAAAAGTAGATTGACAAGTGCCAGTAGAAATACTATAATTTAGGCACCTGTAAAAAGGAAGGGATACCACAAAGTAGACATATTTAATACAAATCATCCCCTTTCTTCTTGGCAATGTTGGAGTATAACCAGAAGGGCTGGCTTTAAGCTAAGATCGAACAGCCGCTAATGGGAGGTTCCATTATGCCCCTCCTTTCAAATCCTTCTAGCAATGCAAATCCTCACATTTTGTGAGATGATTTTATCAGTCATTGTCACCTGGGGGCACCATGTATCCTTGTAACCTTTTGCAGCAGTGCAAAAATACATTGTGGTGTTCTGGTAAATGTTGAACTTTCCTTGCAGAAAAATATTTATGAAGTTAAATATGCAGCAAATCAAAATATGCCCTTTTCTTTTCACTACATTGTAATTTGTTGTTGTTAGTCATAAAGTCCAACCCATTGCGACCCCATGGACAATGTTCCCCTAGGCCTTCCTGTCCTCTACCATCTCAGACTTTGTAACTAGGCTTGACATTTGAGTAGGAATTTAATATATGCAGAACTGGACAATAGCAGAAAAAAGTAAACGGAATAGATTAACAAGGATTTAAAACATTCAATCATGAAAATTATATTTTGGGAAATCCCTCTCTCTCCTAGGAATTTATGAAAAACCTATTTGTTTCAAATTATGTCATCAACTTTTCAACCACCTACCCTACGGTACACTCTATATTGCCAGCTACCATTTCTGAGCACACAAACAAAAAAAGCAGATTAAACTTAATCTCATGAAGAGGATCAACAAGGAGAAGAATTTAATGAGAAAGAGGGCATCTAGGCACAGATTTAGTGCTTTGCAACCAAGAATATCATCAGATCAATGTGCTTTATTTCAAAGCAATCTATACTACAAACTTTCCAAAATTAGGGAGGATTATAACTCCTATCTCTTCTCCTTGGTAGCAAGGCAATCATGTGAATTGTAGTTTGACATGTCTTGAGGGCTTTAGGTTAGAGAAGGCAGGCCTTTCCATATTGTAATTCTGTACCTGTCTATTAATGGCTAAACCTCCTTTACTCCTAGGAAAGTAAGCCATATATATGATTATATGCTAATCTATTTTCAATTCTTGCTCTGGTGTTTCAGATTAGAATTGAAGATAGTACTTGCATCATGGAAGTAATTTTGCATTTCATAAAATTTCAGAAAAGAGCGAACTCAGGAAAAACGGCTGTTTTGTATTATGCATGAAAAATTTATTTATATTTGTGCCTGATTCAACATGAAAAGATATTGGCAATTGGGGTTAAAGCACTTTTTTTCCTTTGTTGCAAGACATATTAGAAAACACTTCATAAAACTGAGGGAGACCTCACTAGTACAACATGATTATCGTGTTTTGGTTTTTATTTTATGCTTCTAAGCTCAAAGCCTAGTGCAAATAACGAGTGAGACTCAAGTATAGCTTGTCACTGTGGGAACACTATTTCTCAAGCCCAAGTACATTCAAATACAAGTGAAATCTAACAGGCTGATTCAGTGCTTCAAAATCCAAAGTCAATTTTATACATTTCTATTAGAGAAATCAAATCCTCTTCTCTCAGACCTTTGACTGACAGAATAACAGAGTTGGAAGGAACATTGGAAATCTTTTAAACCTCCTGCTCAAGCAGGAAGTCCTGTGATACCATGATAAATGGTGTCCAATCTTTTCTTAGAAACCTCCCATGTTGGAGCATTCACAACTTCTGGAAGTAAGTTGTCATGGGTTTTGATTCAAGCCTTTTATTCAATTGATATTTCTAATCCCTATAAAATTGGGACTTTCTGAACATTTTAAAATGCTGAGAAGAGCTTAAGCCAATCAGGAGTCACATCCCAGTTGACCAGGAGTCCATGTTTACTCTGTGTTTTACAATAACCCCTCTCCCTAACTGAATGCTTGTTATAGTGAGGAAGAGGATGGGAATCGGAAGAACTTGAGAACCACCAAAATACTATTTATCTCTTCATTCTAAAATTCTCATCACCAGGAGAAAGGTATTTCTGCCTGCAGCTTCTGCAAAGCATCTTCTATCTCCCCCCTCCCATGATTGTGGGTATTGTACGGTTGAGCTAGAAATAAAACAGCTCAGCTGGTGAACACAGATGGTGACATGCAATTGTGGAAGTCTGGAGCTGATTTGGGGGCTATAGAATAATCTCTTGGAGAAATGCCAGTTCTGTAGCTTAAAGCAATTATAGCAATGCTTTCTGCAACCTCACAACACACAGAAATTTTAAAAAAAAGCCCCAAGAAGCAGGCAAAGGCCACAACCGGGAGACTGTTGGACTTTTGACTGCAAGTACTGGGGCAGAGAATAGGCACCTGTACCAGGTAAAGAAGCAGCTCTTCTATAAAACTATGCATTACTTTGTCATCTGGTAAGCACAGATAATGGCATGCAATTGTAGATGTCTAGAGCTGGTTTTGGGATTATGCAATGAATTCTTGTAGAAATGCCTGTACTGTAGCCTAAAGCAATAAAAGTATTCCTTTCTGCAAACTCATAACAATACAAAGCTTGATAGTATCACCAAAAGAAAGCAAAATCTAACATAGTGGTTCAAAATCCAATCTCATTTTTATACAGGTAGTCCTCAATTTATGACTGGCTGTGACAAATCTACCTGGGAGGTAATCATGACCTGGATTTGAAGTTCAAATGATCAGCCCCCCCACCTCCCAGTTAAGTGATCGCATTTTAGGTGCTTAGCAACCAGGCTGCATTCACAACTTTTTGCAGTATCCCATGGCTATGTGACCATGTTTTACAACGGTTTGCTGAAAAGTAGCTTTTATTTCCAATTTTCAGCAAACTCAGCTCATAGATTCGCTTAATGACCACAATATTCACTTAACAACTGCAGTGTTCGGTTAATGACCATGTTTGCTTAATCAGCATTGCAAAAAGGTAATGAAACCAGGTCAGTCACATGACCGATCTGCTTTATGATTATCACGACTAAGGACTATAACAGGCAGGGTCCATTATAGTTATAACTCAAGGACTACCTGTATTCTCCTATTTGGGAAATAAAGTTAAGTCCTTTCAAAGCCCTCAATAATATTGTGGTAATCCTAAATGTTTTTTGGAAATTTGGATGACATGATACAGATGACAACATGTTCTACTGGACAGTAAAATTAATTAAAATATTTTTTTTTATTTTTAACCAACCCACCGCCACCACCACACAGACAGACACACACACAATATTACATGGTGGGGCTTGCATTACAACAAAAAGACTAATTAAAAAAACCAGAAAACATTGCACAGAAATTTCTAAACCTTATTAAGAAAGGGTATAGCTAAAATTGGCAATTAAAATGGCTGTAGTAATTTATACAAATGTATACATTCATTTGTATGCGTGGAAATAAATGTGTGTGCCTTCCAAACGAGGGAGTTGCTGTATCGGAATGGATGAATAAGCAAGGGTGTGGGGGTTCATACCAAACACTGGGCTGCACTGTTGCTTCCTTTTTATTTTCTAAGAATGCCTCCAGAAATGACTGTAGAAAGTGCCAAGAAAAGTATCTGGGGATTATAGTCCTTTACTTCCAGTCATGTGTTAAACCTGAAATTGAATGGCAAGTATAAAATTGCAATTTTGACAAAGCAGAAAGTGTAGATCTCTGGTATTGGGTGAGATATGTAACAGAGCAAGAATGTAAAATGTAAGATTGGATTGGGTTGGTGGGGATGGTGATGATATCAATATAGATCATAGCATTTTTTGCATGTTTGCAATTCAGGAGACAAATCAGTTCCAAGGCTAGAAATATATCTTCAAGTAGCATATTGAAAAACTTCCCAGAGAGCAGATCCTTTAATGCAAGAATGTCAACTTGAAAACAAAGTTTCCTCATTGGCTTAATAGTGAAGCCAAAATCAGATTCTCAGGATGGCTCCTGACAATCTTGCCATGCCTGGGAGAATATTTACATTTTTCATCTGACTTTTCAGTTTCCTGCTCCCATTCCCCTCCAGCTTAGAGTATAAAAGGGTTGATGACGAAGAATACCTATTTGAGAACACAGGAATTATCAATGGATTTTTTTTTTTTAAAGGCCTTGACATCTAAATTGAGGTTAGGATGATTTGTTTTTCTCAACATGTGGAAACCACAACTGAATGACCAAGTGACTGTTGACCTAAAGTGTTTAGCTTTGGTTTTGCAATCAAAACATTAGCTCTCAATATTTGACCCTTGATCGTTTTTTCTGGAATTTTTTTTAAAATCTGCACTGGTTTGGTAGCCTGAAGGAAAAAAAAAAGGAGGGGGGGAAGATCCCCAATCTAGAAAATGGCTATGCATCTGTGCCTTGTAGTCTTCTTACAAAAGTTGTATAAATTGCTGGTTTGTGACTGTAATAACTATATAAGTGCAATAAAGGATTGGCATGGGTGAAAGGTGCGGGGGAGGGGGGGGACTGGTGGTTTGAAAAACATTTCTCCTGACTCTGTCCATGGTTCTGGTATCTCTTTTGTTCTGGTGGTGGTGGTGGAAATAACAATAACCCAAGAACAGAAAAAGGAAGGATAATTTCTCAGCTCCTCTGAGAAATGTGGTAAGTATTAGAAACACGCTTCACCATGATTGCCTAAGACATTGTGACCTGTGTGCTATGGAACGTGGAACTGAGGCAACTATCATAGCTTGAAGAATATGAAAAGCAGGCCTCTTGAATGAAATGGCAGGTACTTATTCTTCTTTCCCTCCAATTTGAGCCTTTCCCCAAGACTGGGGGAGGGGGGAGATTTTTTAAAAGATTCTTTTTAAAAAATCCTGCCTATTTTTATAAATAGCTCAAAGTATTAAACATACCTAATATTCCTTTCTTCTCCTATTTTTTTTCCTACAATAACCATCCTGTGGGATGAGTTGGGCTGAAAGAGAGCAACTGACCCAAAGTCACTAGCTGATTTTGTGCTTAAGGCCAAAATAAAAGTCACATATTCTGGGTTTGTAGCCTGGTGCTATTAGAAAAAAATTATCCATCCATTCTGTGATGGAATAAATGAGCACAGTGCATGAAATGGAGGTAGATTTTATTTGACAGCAAATCAAAACGTACAATTCAGTTCTTCAAAATAGCCATGAAATCAGAGCAGTAATATTTATAGTGAAAATGGGCTTTGATTGCGAGGTGTGTAGATACATCGATCAAAGTGTTCTTTTGTTCTGGGGTTGCATGGTTAGGGAGTGTCATGGCCCTGTTGGAATCTGATTCTGAGGGAGAGGTGGAACAGCTGACAGGGCGTGGGTAGTGTGGCTCCAGTGGCTGTGGAAGAAACTGGGGAAGGGCACAGTCCGGCTGGGCATTCAGAGGAAGACCCAGGCCCACCCCCTCTCCATCCTAGGGCATGCAGGGAGGAACAGATAAGGGAGCAATGTGGGTTACGGGGGAGAAAAAGGCCCTGATTCCCTTCATTAGCTGCAGCTGGGAAAACAGGATAAAGAAGGTGTTTGCACACAGCTCCTTGCTGGAAGCAAAGTGTGAATTATTTTGATTTGTCAAGTCTTATCTGAGTTCTGGCATCCTCCCAACTGTGTATGTTTTGTTATCTTTTGAAGTCTTCAATTCCTTATCCTGTCCTGTCTCGTTAATTGCTGCAGCGTGGTTTGTGTGGTTTTTATGTATAATTTATATGTACTTTGGGTTCAGATGGAATTTCTTCCCTTTAAAAACTGTTTTTGGGAGATTTTTTTTCTCCAGCTGATGATAACTGGACATTGGGGGCCAAGTTGGAGGTATTAACAGGACTTTACCTATTTTTGTGACTTTGTTGATTTTGTGCCACACCCCGGGTCATCACAGGGAGTGTAGTGTGGTTTTCTAAGTGTGGAATCTTCTCTAGGTGTGGAATTTTTATGAGGTGTTAGGGATCTGGCTTCAGTATTGTGAGTTAGGAGGTTTCCATATCTTTGAGATGATCTTGCTTCCTGACTGATTCACGTGTATTGGCTGCCAGCTTACAGGTTTTCAGCTTAAATTTAAATTTCAGTTTTCAGTTTTTTTAACTTTTAGATTTTTAAATTTTCAGCTTAAAGATTTTTATAACCTTGCATATGGGTCAAGAGAGGATTTGCCTGTGGAATAGATGGAAATGAGGGGGGGCTTCGTGGCTAAACAGGGTTTCACAGAGGTTTTTAATCTTTAAAATGTGCCTTAACAAATAGACCAAACTTGGTTACCTTGTCAACCCTTAATTCTGTTAATCATTCTGAAACACTAAAATCGTATAAGGCATGCTGAATTACAAATGAGTCAGCCACATTTTAGTCAGACTTGTGGCCCATGGGCCAGATGCATCACACGCTGGCCACCCCCATATCTGGTTTAGCGAAGCGGGAAAAAGTTGCAATACATCACATGACGAGACCATGACATGAGTTTGACACCCCTGGCCTAGTACCCTGTACGGCCTCCCCCAATAGGAAGTCCCAGCATGTTTTAAAGGCATGAAATGAAATTAAGCCCCTCCCCCCAAATTAAGGCCTATATTAAAACATGTGAAATGGGGGGGAATGGGGGGGCTTGCCGTTAGGAAGTACTTTTGTTGCACACCCAGATATGGTGCTGCCTGCGTTGACCCCGATACGAAGTGCCCCACCAATGCCGAGGTCAACATCCAAGCCGTTGCCGCCCGCCTGCCCGAAGGTGCAAGGGGGGGGGATTAATTCACCCCCGAAAAGATGACCTAGCCATTTTTTCGGGACTCAAAAAAAAAAAGAAGATCCGGCCTTATTATATGAGAAACACGGTATATATTCCAAACCCACCTTTTATGACCTGTTATTATTCAATATTTTATGTGAATATAGATAATAGTGTTGTCTTAGTAAACCATGGTTCAGTTAGTCATAGGTGTTTTATGCACACAACTCCTGCTTTCACGATTTATTTTCTTACTATTCTGCATACAATTTCCCTTCCCAAGTTGCCATTTAGTAGTGGGCAACTATATCATTACTACTTCCTTATGCACCTTAAGTTAAAGTAAATGACTGATATAAATTTACAGGTGCCAAAAAAATTTAAACCGTTTATGTAAAAATGAAAGTTTGAAGAGCTAGCAATCTTTTTATTTAACACGATGGCTATACTTGGTTTACATAGAAGTAGGTGGCCAGTGTATTCTTTGTCTTGTGTTCAGAGCAGAATTGTAATGAAGGACTTAACTTAAAAGGTCGAAGCTATGGATTCAAATTTTTTATCCACAAGTTTATTGGGTGACTTTGAATCCATCACTCCCAGCATAACTCCCAGAACAGGACTGTTGTAATAATAACAGTCTGTTGGGATTATATTTTACTGAAATAAAACTGCCCTGGTACTAACAATTTAGTATTTGAAAATAATTGCCACTTGAATCTAAATCCACAAAAATTTCCTTTATGGCTGAGAATAGGCTCGGTGTTTGAGGATCCATCTTGAAATAAAGTCAGTTGCTGGAAACATTGGTGTCTGCCAATTGAACAAATGTTGTAACATGCATGACATGACATATGCTGTGACTTTTTACTTGTATCAAACAACATGAAGTCATTACCTTAGTACATCAGTTGCATGTTGACATCTTTAGACATATCAACATTTTTGATTTCATTGTGGAATACTCTAGATGCCACTGGCTGAAAAGAATTTGCATCCCTACCTTCTTGAAGCTGTGAATAAGCAAATCATTTGCAAAACGTTACAGCCTAGCAAGAAGTCAGTAACCTTAAACCCTGTAAGGTAAATTTAAGATAAACTTACTCAAATCCAACTCCTGAAGGATATTAGAAACCATTATGTGAAATTATGCAATTGTATAAAGTTTGTAATTGGTTTGCTCTAATTTTAGCTCATCGAGTTACTGTTTTGTTTGAAGCTGCTCTTCAAGCAAGCAAGCATGATTGAGTGCACATCAGACACTAATGTACCTATATCAACTTTACCTAATTCAGTGCTTTCCAGAAATCCAGTAATATCTGTCTCAAAGAGCAAGCTGGGTATGAATGATGAAACTGAAGTTTAAGACATTTGGCTGACATACTGCAATTGGTACAAGCTGACCCTCTGATTCAGGCAACCAGTACACTCCAAATATTTTGGAATACAATTCCCCAAGTGTCCCATCATTCCCTGGATTGACTGGAGCTGAGGAATATAAGGTTGGAGGGCACAAAGTTGCTTCCCCCACTGTTTTCAAATGGCGGCCCTTCTTTTTATGCGGCAGCAAAGTCAGTGATTCCAGGATACCATCGGAATATTTTAAAGACTTTTAAGTAGCATAAGCATATCATATTCACTCAATCATTCAGATCTTACATACCAAAATACCATTTTTATCTCTGGCCAAGAAAGAGGGTAGGAAGTCTCTAGAGCAGGGGTCTCCAACCTTGGAAACTTTAAGCCTGCCGGA